>JAYEPQ010000004.1:58634864-58922364 GCA_036321105.1 Dracaena cambodiana | reverse complement strand
ATTTGTGAGTTTGACTTTAAAAAAAAAAAAAAAAAAAACACCAATGAATTTATTCTCTTTTTTATTTTTTACTGGTCAAATTTGAAAATGCTTATTTTTTAAATATTACAAAACGCTTTTTTATTCGTGTCTGAGAAAATATAATTATTTTTCTGCACAAGGTGAGGTTGTCGGTTTGTGCCAGCGATGGTTTGTTGGCGTGACCGCACGCTCCCGCCCCGACCGCACGTCCCCTCGTGCCGCCCATCTGACGTGGCTCTCCCCGACGACCGAAAGCTCCATCCAACGGCCTACGTTCGCCCTCGCGCAGAGCATCGACGGCCCACGTTCAAGAAAGGCTGTCCTTGCCAGGTCATTCCTCAAGCCCGTCGTGTACTTTTTTTCTCCCTCGTGAAGTCGGGATGCAAATGATTCTCAAGATTCAGAATATTTTATAAGAAAATAACAATAATCAGCAGGAAAAATAGTTTTGCACCTTGTCTAAGACACACCCGCACGTTCACCCAAGGCTTTAGGTTTTGGATCCGAGTGCAAATCAAACCCGACCCGATATGCAATGGGATCTAAGTAGGATGTTCAACCTACATAGATATTTATATATTTTTTTTTTTAAAGACAAATACTTTGCTCGGAAGATTTATATTAATCGTTATACAAAGTATCAAAGAGATTCTTTTAGGTGTTTTAGATATTTTCTTCATCAAAATATTTAAAAATATCAGTATTGACTAGTGGTTTCACCTTCCTCACCTAAGAGAGGTGGCAAGTTTAACATGAGTCTCAAATTACTTTTTATTCTTTTTATTATCATCTTGTATGTATCTATGTAGATTTATCTCAATATAATTTGTATAAGATAATTGTGTAATATATAATGTCATCGTTCCCTTATTCTCTTAATATTGAAAGACATGACATGACATGATATATATATATATATATATATATGTATATATATATATATGGATTACTGTAGGTGAGCCGCCAGCTCAGGAAAAGTTACGTGAGTTAACGGCAAAACTATAATGATCCAATAATTTTTCTTTAATTTTTTTTAACAATCACTATCTCTACCTCCTTAACTTATTTCGGATTAAATTTCATAAATTTTAGATTTCATTTACCCTTCAATCAAGTGCATACAAAATGTTTTATTTATTGAAAACCGTTAATTTTGTGTTAGATTGATGGAAAACCAAATTAAAACTAAAATCCAAAAAATTGGGTTTGAGTGAGCCCTAGGGGTCGAGATCATAATCCAAAAGAAATATTTTTAAAAAGATTATTGGAGATAGTGGAAATGAACTGCAGCTCAGGTAACTTGCGTGAGCTGTCATTTCATTTCCTTTTTTCTCATATATATATATATATATATGAGAAAAATGGAAATGAGCTGACAGCTCACGCAAGTTACCTGAGCTGCAGTTCATTTCCACTATCTCCAATAATTTTTTTAAAAAAAAAATTTTGGATTATGATCTCGACCCCCTCGGGTTCACTCATACCCAATTTCTTAGGTTTTAGTTTTGATTTGAACCTCCATCAAATTAATACAAAATTAACGGTTTTCAATGAATAAAACATTTTGTATGTACTTGATGAAAGGGTAAATGAACTCTAAAACTTATGAAATTTAATCCGAAAAAAGTTAAGAAGATAGAGATTGTAATTGTAAAAAAAAATTGAAGAAAAATCATTGGATCATTATAATTTTGCTGCTAGCTCACGTAACTTTTCCTGAGCTGGCGGCTCACCTACAGTAATCCATATATATATATATATATATATATATATATATATATATATATATATATATATATATATATATATATATATATATATATATATATATATATATATATATATATATATATATATATATATATATATATATATATATATATATATATATATATATATATATATATATATTTCCCATCTATATACATATATCGTAATTGCAACATATGACAAACATATGCATATATACATATAATCTTCATTAAGCCTTCATAACTCTTCCCCAAAGATACATGTATGCAAAATAATATACATGCACATACATATATACACCTCCATCTTTCTTAGTGTGTAACCTTTCCTCAAGATAGTATGTATGCACAATCGTAAACACACGATTGTATACTTACTCTCTCCTTTCTAACCATTGCCTCTTCGTCTAAAATACATATATACATAATAATATATTCACACTCACATATAAATATTGCACCTTCAGCTTTAGTCATCTGTAAACTTCATCCGTCATCATTAATTCACACAACATACTAATTGCATAATCAGTATCATGAACTAATCAATTTTAACAATTCATTTCCTTCATTTTGTTAAGTTTTAATGATCAAATTTAGTATCATAACGATCTCACTCATAATTACTTTATATTATTAGTACGACGACTTTCATTAGGGTTTAGGTACTTTTTAGTTTACAACTTCTAAGCTGGCAAGTCATGGATGAACATTTGGCCAATTCTTGATATCATGAGATCACATGATAAATTTAGAAAAGGAAGTCGGAGAGACTCACAACTTTGATTTGACGGTTCTTCACTATCCAAACAAAATTCTCCTAATTGGCACTAGAATTTTTTTCAACTTAATTTTATATATTATAAATATTGAGTTTGTGTCTCGCATCCGTTGAGTATTCAAATATGATCAAGAATCATATGGAGTTCCAATTGGATTTGGATTAGAAGACCAGAGTTCTAAGTGGATTGGAATACCAATTAGATACTGATAGTGCTATTATAATAGGATTAAGATAGAAATACTCTCTCTCTCTCTCTCTCTCTATATATATATATTGTATGTGATAAGAGAGAGGAGAGCAATTGACTGAGAGAGATACTTATATTATTATGAGAGATACGAGAGGTAGAGAGATACTTGGATATCTTCTCTAACATATTTTTCTTATAGTGGATATTTCCCTTATTGTTCCCATGGACGTGGTCGAACTTGGTCGGTCGAACCACGTTAATTCTTGTGTTCTTCTTGAACTGTATTGTTTCCTTCGTCTATGCAATCTATATGGGGATTCGATCTCCAACAAGTGGTATCATAGTTATGGTTATGGATCCGAAATCGAGATCGCGAGATGGTGGATCTGATGTCGAGTTAACAAGAAGCTTGGCGGAGGCATCAAGGCAAAATACAAAAAGAAGAAGAAAAAAATAGTCGGATACAACCGGTGATGTCACAACCCGAAGCTCTAGCAATATGCACCAAAAGGAGTGACTGATAACTGAGATAGATTCTGAGACACAGATCGACGGCTATGGTTGATCAGATTGTGGATCAAAAAATCAGTGTCCGATTAAGGTGATCTAAGAGTTGCTATATTTTTCAGTATTCCGGATGCAGTGGTGGATGTGGATTGGGCAAAATCCACTGTTTGCAGCAGATTTTTTGTAGACCAGTAGTGATCGATGATGATCGAGGGATCGATATGATCGATAATCGATGGTTGGTTGATTGAACAATGATGAAGTATGGCGTGGTACTTCATGGTAATAGATACGATTACTTCATGACATGATGAATCACATGATAATGTATAATCTTCTATGTCTCTAGAGTTGGTCATAGTTTTTGGATCAAGGTGGAGTGCGGTGTATCGATCACTTTTATGTGGTGCACAACATGATAAGTGATTGTGAGTACTCAGAAGTTCCAGGTGTTTTGACCGAGATGAGCACGGTGTAGCAATTATGAGCGCTTGGTAAAGAGTATAGTGTAGTAATCGTGAGTGTTCAAGCGAGTATGATTTAGTGATCATGAGTGCTCAGAGGAGAGCATAGTTTAGTGATCATAATTGTTCAAGTATAGAGACGGTGATTATTATGCAAGTTGTTCCCGGTCGGTGAAGCATGGTGATCGTGCGGTGGATGTCTGCGAAGTGGATGGCAAGAACAACGGAGTTTCTCCAAGATGCATGGCTCATCGGATACGAGCCAAGGTGGAGATTGTTGGGTTTGTATCTCGCATCCATTGAGTATTCAGATGTGATCAAGTATCACAAGGAGTTCCAGTTGGACTTGTATTAGAAAATAAAAATTCTAATTGGATTGAAACACCAATTAAATGCTGATAGTGCTATTCCAATAGGATTATGATAGATGCACCATATATATATCTCTTGTATGTGATACGAGAGAGGAGAGCAATTGGCTGAGAGAGATACTTCTGTTATTATGAGATATGCGAGAGGTAGAGAGATACTTAGATCTTTTTTTGTAACTTATTTTTCTTATAGTGGATATTTCTCTCGTAGTTCCCGTGGACATAAATCGAATTTGGTCGACCGAACCACGTTAATTATTGGGTTCTTCTTGTGATTGTATTGTTTTCTTCGTTTCTACTATCTCAATAGGGGATTCGATCCCCAACAATAAACTACTTTTAATAATTTAAACAAGCCCAAAAAAAAAGTAGACAAAGAGGCATTTATTTGCTCTTTAAACTTAAATTATTATTTTTATTTCTAACAAGCATATACCTCCTCTCTTTGCTCTAAACAAGCACACACCTCCTCCTCCTCGGGTCAATATGTAAGGCCAAGCCAATTTATGGTTCCTTTTGATCATGACGATACTTGATTCGGACTATACCTCGGTCCCAAATTGAAAAAAAAATTTAATAAAAAAAAAAGTGGGTAAATTTTTCGAGTTGGGTTTAGTTTTTTTTTTTTTCTTTTAATTTAGAAACTTATTAGAGATTAGAGTAGGAGCTATGAGGGTATTTCGGATTGGTTGAATGAATTGAAGATGACATAAATTTGTAAAATAAACATAGTTCAAGTGTTTTTCTAAATTGAGAGAGAAGATAATTGGGGATACTAGGGGGTGTGTAGATAAAAAAAATAATTTAGTGATAATTCATCATCTCTAAGAAATCTAAACTTCTCTCTTCCTCTCTCCCCTGATCAAATTTTGAGATTATTCTTCACTTAGTATCATACTTGTAATTCTCCTACAATCGCTCATTTAATTGGAAAATAAATTTCATATATTTTTATCACTGTTCCATCATCTTATTGTACTTATGTCGAATCCCTTTCTCTACTTATATATAAATAAAAATATATATTTTTCTTTATCTTACTTTATTTACTTGACTAAATTTTAAACTTTAGCACAATTATTTATCCATTGATTAATAATTAAGAAAACTTAGTATTTAACAATAAATGTTTCATAATTTCGAATTACTTTGTATATGCATTAAATAAAAATTAAAATTTTCTAATTAGGACTATTGATCTGAAAGTTACAAGAGACGTGGGAAAACGAGAAAAAAAAACCAAGTAATCTATAGAATTTGAAAATAGAGAGGAATTTATATATATACATATATATATATATAGAGAGAGAGAGAGAGAGAGAGATGGAAATTAGATGACAGCTCACGCAAATTATCTGAGTTGCAGTTCATTTCCATTATATTCAATTATTTTTTTAAAAAAAAATTCTTTTGGATTATGATCTTAACTCTCTAGGGTTCACTCATACTCAATTTCCGGGAGTTTTAGTTTAGATTTGGTTCTCCATCAAGTTAATACAAAATTAACGGTTTTCAATGAATAAAATATTTTGTATGCACTTGATGAAATGGTAAATAAAATCTAAAATTTATGAAATTTAATCCGAAAGAAGTTAAGGAGGTAGAGATAATAATTGTAAAAAAAACTGAAAAAAAATCATTGGATCATTATAGTTTTGCCGCTTACTCACATATTTTTTTCTGAGCTGGCGGTTCATCTACAATATATATATATATATATATATATATGAGGAAACGGGAAATACACCGGCGGTGAAGGGAGTTCCTTCACCGTCGCTTAGGTGGCCTAGTAAAATTATTACACGTGACGTCATTCAAGATAACAAATAAATGAATTTCCTTAATTGCTCTTTGAGTGGTGCCACATGTAATAATTTTATTGGGCCACCTAAGCAGCGGTGAAGGAACTCCCTTCACCGTCGGTGTATTTCTCATTTACTATATATATATATATATATATATATATATATAATGTACTTTCTTAGGTTAATTATTTTCAATGCGCCGTCTTATCAATTTTGATAGATTTTTAGATTTTTGTGAATGGAAGAAGAACTGGATGAAAACACGATAGCTATTTTATTTTGCTAGTTAGAAAAATTACAATCAATCATCGATTATCTAATGTCCAAAAAATTATATTTGGATTTTATCATTCTCATGTAATTGTCATGAGGCCCATTGACGATTTCAAGTCAAAACTCAAGAAAGTCAAACCTTCAAAATCGGAGGTCAGCTCCACAATTTCTTGACTGGCTATTAAGTTATCGGATCTGGGTCCATCACCCACTTGCCAGATCCAGATCCACTAATCCGGGTCGCAAAAATGGGTGCGTGGCAATTTCTTCTTTAATGTTTTTATTTATTATAAAATAAAAACAAATTTAGCTATTCTTCATCCGAGTTCATAGCCGGCCACTATAATTAGACCCATTCCCCATTTTCCCCAATCTCTATCATTCTCTTGCCATTTCTTGAATTTCGCATTGCACCAAGGGAAAGCTTCAATATTTCTCGAGGTCAGCAGATCTAATCTTTTTCGTTAATTTTAATTTTCTTTTTTAAAACTTAATCTGTTGCTGCGTAGGGTTTCGTTGTTGATTGATGGCAAAATGTAGCTCCATTGTTTTATGATCCAACATTATTTCTCAAAATTCATTTTCAATTGAGCTTGAATATCTTATTTCAACGTTGTATATGGATAAAAAATTAGCTTTTGATCAATGCTTTGTTGATTCGATTGGATATGTAGATTGGGCTGTTACAATTACTTCGTATAGATTGGGACTTTGTAGAATGCTACAATCTGTTGTTTCTTCCATCCAAGGTCAATGCTTTGTTGTCAGATTTAGATCGTGCTAATTCGCCAAACGTCGTTGCAATTTTTAAAATGTTTAAAACTCAGACTTGTTATTTTAAGTAATAGTTGCTAGTTTGATTTTGTAGATCTAATTGCCTCTTGGTTGTAAAGTTGGATCTCGAGAAATAATCAAATGAGCCGCAAGATTTATGATATTAATGTCCAAGCAAAAAATTTTATAGTCTGAGATGTTTCTTGATTTTAAACGGCCTTGGATGTCTGTGATATGTTTAATTTATGACTTTTCCAACTCCAATTTCGAAAGTTGCTGTGATCTGATGTCTTTCTTTCCTTTTTTTTTTTTTTGCTTTAATTCAACATTCCATAAATGTGGTGCTTTTTTGCCACCTCTATATTACCACACTATCCTTCTTAGCAGGTTGAGAAAGGATCGATCTAATGGTTTTGAATCATTTGTTGTTTCTGTTAAAACTTTGCACTTGGTGGTAGTTTTTTATTTGAATTATTGTTATTGATCATCGTTTTCATGATCTTCTAAATTTCTACAATGTCACAAATGTTCTACGAATATGTTTTGTTGTTGCTTGCGTAGACTATGGCATTTGCTTCAGGTATAATTCAGCTTGTACTACATACTGGATAAATTTGAATTTTTTTTATAGATTATTATTGATTTCCATCCAATATTTATCTTTAGAACAATAGCTCCTGTGATTTTCTTTCTTACTTTTGTTCCTCGTAGTGGTCCATTTACTTAGGTCTGCATGACCTAATTAACAAATTATGGAAAAGGGAGTTCGTTGAACATGGCTGTATTAACCTTGGATGATAATAGTAGCTTTATTACCTGAAACCTTTTGTGCTCCCAATTGTGACCATTTTCTTCCGTTTTTTAGAGTATAAGCAATGGCTGATGGTGAGGATATCCAGCCTCTAGTTTGTGACAATGGTACCGGAATGGTGAAGGTTTGGCATCTCATCCCATTATTCATCCTCTTATTATTATATTATTATCATAATCATCATTGTTGTTGTTGTTGTTATTATTATTATTATTATTATTATTATTTTCATGTTACCATCTTTATGAAATTTTACTTCGTTATCCTGCAGGCTGGTTTTGCCGGCGATGATGCACCTAGGGCTGTATTCCCCAGCATTGTAGGTCGACCTCGCCACACTGGCGTCATGGTCGGTATGGGACAGAAGGATGCTTATGTTGGTGATGAAGCTCAGTCTAAAAGAGGTATCCTCACCTTAAAATACCCCATTGAACACGGAATTGTCAACAATTGGGATGACATGGAGAAGATCTGGCATCACACCTTCTACAATGAGCTCCGTGTTGCCCCTGAGGAGCACCCAGTGCTTCTGACTGAAGCTCCTCTCAACCCGAAGGCAAACAGGGAGAAGATGACCCAAATCATGTTTGAGACCTTCAACTGCCCTGCCATGTATGTTGCTATCCAGGCGGTTCTTTCTCTATATGCCAGTGGTCGTACAACTGGTTAGTATCTCTGTTTCTAACGTGATGTATTTGCTATATTATCTGCTCGGCATTAATTTGTTTTGAAAATCATCTTTTGTAAAGGTATTGTGCTGGATTCTGGTGATGGTGTCAGCCACACTGTCCCAATCTATGAAGGATATGCCCTCCCCCATGCCATTCTTCGTCTGGATCTCGCTGGTCGTGATCTCACTGATGCCCTGATGAAGATCCTCACTGAGAGAGGTTACTCCTTCACTACTACTGCAGAGCGGGAAATTGTTAGAGACATGAAGGAGAAGCTTGCGTACGTTGCCCTTGACTATGAGCAGGAGCTTGAGACTTCTAAGAGCAGCTCTTCTGTGGAAAAGAGCTATGAGCTGCCTGACGGCCAGGTTATCACTATTGGGGCTGAAAGGTTCAGATGCCCGGAAGTCCTCTTCCAGCCATCTCTGATCGGAATGGAGGCTGCAGGAATCCACGAGACCACATACAACTCCATCATGAAGTGCGATGTTGATATTAGGAAGGATCTTTACGGGAACATTGTCCTCAGTGGAGGAACGACTATGTTCCCTGGTATTGCTGATCGTATGAGCAAGGAAATAACAGCCCTTGCTCCTAGCAGCATGAAGATTAAGGTTGTTGCACCTCCCGAAAGAAAGTACAGTGTCTGGATTGGAGGCTCCATCCTTGCCTCCCTCAGCACCTTCCAGCAGGTAACATTTTTTATGTGCAGATAGCATTTTTTTTCTTCCCTATCAATCTTAGTTATTTCACTGCATGGGTATCCTAATTCATTCCCAATAGACATTTCTTCCTCTCTTTTAATTAAATATTTTTTAAAAACTTGCAAGTATATTTTGCTCTTGTCTGAACCAATAATAAAGGTTGTGTTGTATTAGTTGAAGAAAATCAGAAACTTTGAGGAGAGTAAACTATGAAGTCGGCATTTATAGAATTGTTTGAACTAAAATCCATTTAGTAGGATTTTACTTGTACCTATTTATCAAATTTGTGCTTGTACTTTTGGAGGGCCTGACTGAGAAATAGGGCAAAGCATTGAAAACAATCGACGTAAAATCATGCAGTAGATATGTCTATGCTCCCTCAAGAAGTGATTCAAAATTGAGTTTTCATTATCACCTGCTGGAATGGCTAGTTACAACATAGGAATTGAGCAGTCTTTTGATCACATTTCCAAGTATACGAACACTTGTGTTAACATATTTTCAGAGTATGTAGTTAGCCATGATTTAACTTTGTTTTGCAACCTTGTGATTTTTCCGACTATGAATTATCTTATAATCTTGTCGCCTTATTTTAAATGTTTTGAATTCACAGATGTGGATATCTAAGGGAGAGTATGACGAGTCTGGTCCTTCAATCGTCCACAGGAAGTGCTTCTAAGCTTGTAGTGCTGTCTGTTGTTTTGGATTTTCTTGAGGCGGTTTTCGAGTCCGTGTCATGTAAGCTTGTTTGGTTGTGTTCTTGGCTTACAAATGGTTAATAGATGCATGCCTATTACCATGGCCCCAGAAATCTGCCGGCAAGATGGTGTTATTTTCTGTTTTAACAAAAAAAAAAAAAAAAATGGTAACGTTTTCCCTTCGCTATCATCATATTTTTTGTCATTTAGGGTGTTCCTAAATTTGGTATCAGTTGGAAAATTTTTAGAGATACCAGCCAGAATGCTATTTGTTTTTAATTGAATTCTTGTTAATACATTGTATGAGAAACATTTGAATTTGTTTTGGCATGAGGCAATGAACTTTTTCATGTTGATATTCTTTTCTGGCGGTGCTTGTTATTTTGTTATTTGTTTTGGCATGTGGCGATGCTCATAAACTATTATCAGGATGCAACGAAGCCGATGAACTCCCAGCTTATGGGGTTGAAGGCAGCATTGTAGGTTTTTGTATTCTCAACATTTATCAGTCAAATTAATTTTTCTGCGTGCCCTGATTGTTGTTTGTTTAGTGCTTCATAAGCTTTCTGAAGTTTGATTTGGCCTATATTTTCATGGGCATGTCATCTAATGTTAAATTAGTTGAGCCGAATTGCTACCTTGGATGGGGAATTTGTCCTTATATTTCTGAATGCTCTCAAATCTCAATTGTCCATAAATTTCTGAACACTTTCAAATTCTCTAATAATTTTCTTGCTAGCTGATTCTTGCTTTGGTTAAATGCCCGAATGTGGAAGTCCAATATTTACTAAATTTCAAATGCAGTCATTTTTTTTTTCTTTTTTTTTTTTGGTAAAATCTGAACTTTTTGGAACCTGAGAGGAAAATGTTGCATTAAGATGATAATGTACATAAGAATTTTCATGTTCAAGTCAATTTTAATTTCTGAAAGAGCATGGGTGGAGGAAATTGATGGAGTCCACGTTAGATGTGGTATTGGAGATGTCTTTTGATGAACATATTGTGCAAGAGTAAACACCAAGGCTCTGTTTGGTTTGAGGGAAATGAAGGAAAAGAAAAGAAAATAAGAAAAATGTTTTTAAATGTTTGGTTTGATGGAAAAAAAAAAGAAAAAGTTTTCTTACTTAACTAAGTATTATGGAAAAACTATTTTTCCATCTTCAATTCTTTTCTTTTCTTTTTCATTTTCTTTCTCCTATTTTCTTTCAAACCAAACGGATATCGAGATTGAAAAATTGTGCCGGAAGGTGAGTGCAAGTGATACCAGGAAACAAATGGAAGGTGAGTGCAAGTGATACCAGGAAACAAATGCACGGGAAGTTGAATGCAAGTTCTAGATCTTAACTGGGCACATAGTCTCCTAATGGAGCAGAGAACATCACCTAGTCTTTGTAACTTTGTTATGAAGATTGACAGATATAATAGTTAGGTTAAGATTGAAATATTACCTGTATAGTTACATAACAAATATATGGAAATTCGAATTGATTTAAATAAAATATAATCAGTTTATTATTTTAGAAAAGAAACAAAATTATATATATGTATATTTATAGAAATATAAATTATAAGTCTAGAGAAAGAAATAAAATGATATATAAATGAAATCCAAGTTAGAATACTTTACTGTAAGAAAATGATCAAGGCCAGTATCTCCTTAAAACCGATTTGCCCTCTACTAGTATGCTTCTAGATTTTACTGGGTGTCAATCTTCCATAATACAATGATCTTCTGCAACAGGATGGAAGCAACAATCTTGTTGCTTTTGAGAATCAAGTTAAAAACACTCTGTTTGTGGTGTATGAATGCAAGACAAAACTTGTAAAGACAAAACTTTCATATCTGAAAAATTTGTAAATTAAATGAAACTGGACAAAGCCCTTTTTATAGACATTCAGACTAACGAGTAACAAACTCAATTTTTAAAGAAATGATCATAGTCGGATCTTTTCAGTTTGAAAATTGATGGGTAATTTCAAGGTTTTTTCTCTTATTCCATAAGTAATGCTATAGAATAAACAATCTTATTTAAATCCACAATTTAACAACTCTTTTACCAAAGTTGGGACTATATTTTTTGTTTTATTCATTTATCATGTATATTACTTTGAAGTCATTTTTCATTCACCTAATTCATTGTTTTAAACTAGTAAATTAACTCAAAGTCTAAATTGTTCAAACATGAATTCAACACTCTTTTCTATTGCCCCGGCCATCGCCGCCACGACATCTATAGCCTATCAACGGGCATCCATAACCTATCAACCCTCATTCTTTCACTCCTCGAACTGTTTCACTTGTCCATATTGAGTTCCGACACTTACTCGGTACCTTTCGATTAGAGTTTTGGACCCACATAAGTTTTGATATTTAAAATTGTCCAACAACGTTTGCGTAGACAACCTAATTAATATCAAATAGAGATTTAGGTTCAAACGAGCTCGAATTAAGTAGGATGTTGAGCTCGAATTAGTATCTTAATAAAATTCGAGCTCGAACCTATAAAGAGATTGTTTGGGAGGTAAAAAGTCTAAAGAGTAAGTAGATAATAATTAATGAAGTTCAATTCGAGATAATCTTTATCCTACATCCCTGGTGAAATGTTGATCGTCTGACTAGTTCTTCATTGACAAAATATATTATAATTTACCTAGTAATCTTATCTTTTGTCTATTAAAATTCCAGGCTTTCAGGCTATCCTAACAAACATAGGAAGGAGCGGGCATATTCTCCAAATTATCTTGCAAGGCTCGATAAGTGGGTGGCATTACGTTATCCTAACGCCTGCAAGGAGAACACGTAGCAACAGCCGCGGATCGCGATCCGCGTGCTCCCACTTAGCGTAATCTCTTCCGTTCATTTAAACACCATCCAACGATTCAAATAAAAGAGCGCCATAATTTCCCCCAAAATCCCCAGCACTTGAGATCCCGCTTCTCCCACCTCTTCTATTTATTCCCTCACTGTCCTCACCAAATCTCATCCCCAATTTCTGACCACCAAACCCTAATCCACAATTCAACCTTGCTTTCGTCAATGGCGCGAACCAAGCAGACCGCTCGCAAGTCCACTGGCGGCAAGGCCCCGAGGAAGCAGCTGGCCACCAAGGCCGCCCGCAAGTCCGCTCCGGCCACCGGCGGAGTCAAAAAGCCCCACCGTTTCCGCCCAGGCACCGTCGCCCTCCGAGAGATCAGAAAGTACCAGAAGAGCACCGAGCTCTTGATACGCAAACTCCCGTTTCAGAGGCTTGTCCGTGAGATAGCTCAAGATTTCAAGACGGATCTCAGGTTCCAGAGCTCTGCTGTCGCTGCTCTTCAGGAGGCCGCTGAGGCTTACCTTGTTGGGCTGTTTGAGGATACCAATCTCTGTGCGATCCATGCAAAGAGGGTCACGATTATGCCCAAGGACATTCAGCTTGCTCGCAGGATACGTGGTGAGAGAGCTTAGTGTGTGGTGTATCTCTTTCCTTTTTTTTTTTTTTTTTTTTTTTTGGCTTTTGGTTAGTGCGTAAGTTTGGTTGGGTAGAGATTAAGGGAGCTTCGTTATTTCTTGAAGATGGATTAATGGTGACCGTGATGCTTTCCATCTACGTTCTTTTGATCTGTGGACATTGAAATACTAATTTGGTGGTTTTATTTTAGAACCTTGCAAATGATTGCTTGCTGAATCTCTTGATTCTACACTCTATATTTAAGCTCCTTTTTGGGAGGGTTAAATTAATTAAAAACGACCTGACTGCGTGATTTCATTCAGAACCATGTATGTCAGTTTAGTTTCTAGAAAATTGTTTGGTCCGTTGGTAATTTTGCGATATTTCATTAATCTGCTGTAGGTAGAGATGCTAATGGGTTCGGACCAGTTTGAAAAGTTGGTTTTTAATTCATTCAATTAATCAATGGATTCAATTGGATATAAGTATTTTGAATTTTTCTCAAATTGGGCTGGGTTTTATTATGTTCAAACCCGTTTAAAAATTAATTCAAACTACTAAATTAACAATATTTACTAGTCATCTTAATTTTCAAATGTTCTTTGTATTCGTTCATCTCAATCGGGTCATCACTCTCCTCGCTTGAGATCATTTGAGGATTTTTTTTTGTACAAAAAAGACTCTAATTTTAGTGTATTTTTAATTAATTTTATTTGTATGAAATTTGTTTTTTTAAAAAAAAAATCTCAAACTTTAATATATCTTTTGATTGATTTTATTTGTATCAAATTTGTTTTTTTTTTTTTTTTTTTGAAAAAAGACTCATTTTAGTATATCTTTTAATAGATTTTATTAGTATCAAATTTGTTCTTTTTTTTTTTGTTTTTTGGAAAAAAGTCTCAAACTTTAAGGTTCATTCATGATTTATTTTATTTGTATCAATTTTTTTTTTTTTTGGGTAGGATGGATGGATCAACTACAATGAATTTCTCGCAATGATACATAAAGGAACTCCTGATTTTGGCGAGAAAGTTTTACAAAATACTATTAATGTTGGTTTTAGAGATGTACTGAAGATTGGTTGAATTGGTAGTCGGCAAATTTTTTGACCTCTTCTCCGGTGTTGTTTGAAAATTTGTTGTAGGCTTGTAATTATAAAATGAGTAAGAAAATTATAAGTTTTCTAAGTAAATTGTTTTCTCTATGCAAGTATTATTATTTGTTTTCTCTCTCCTAACCAGTTAGAGAAACTTTAGATAATTACTATTATATTATATCATATTTTCCAGATTGTATTTCATTTAATTCACAAAATTTGATAGCAACTATGTATTCTATTGTTAGTGAAACTGATGACATATGAAGGGATTATGTGTTTGTGGGTGGGTGGATATGTGTTGTTAAAGGCTTTATTAAAAATTTATTTATTTATATGGATTGCTACTGCTGTTGATTTGGAGCATCTAGTTTAATTTCTTAGTGAATCTTTTTGGTAGAGAGTGGATAAAATAATGTTACTGTTGAAGTCCTATAAAAATCTCACTTGATTATAATAGTGATGGGCTGTCCAAAACCTATTGGGCTAAGCTAGGCTTTTTTCATAATGATCCATTTGGATTTTGAATAAGTCTAAAGTCCAAATTTTTAATTTGGATAATGAATGGATCTGATGCGGCCCGATTCATTATCATGCTTAGCTGTAGGTATCTTGCGTCTCACTATTTTGTAGTGGTTGGAAATGATGTTTTCTTTTTTCCTTTGTTCTTTTGGGGGTTAATTTTCAAGTATCATGGTTTTTAATGGTGCCAGAATTTACTGTATTTTCTAATAATGTTTAGATATTTATACATGCTAAAATAAATGAGGCACCAAAGGGGTTTGTTTCTTCGGAAATTAAGCAGGGGATAATTATTATATATGGAGAGTTTTATGATATGAAATATATAGTGATTTTTATTTTATATAATGGTGATTGTTTTGTTAAAAACAATTCAATGAAATACAGAGGAACATATTTCGCAATTTATTCTAAAAGCATTAATGGTTATTTTTATTTTTTAATACTAAGAGCATTGATAATGATTTTGATGGCAATGTCAATGTTAATTATCGTGAGCTGGTTGTGACGATAGCAATTATGATGGTGCACGATTCCTGGTATTGACATGTAATCATGTTCAGTTAATTAATAATGTGCCTATATCTGGATAATTGAAGAATGCATGCCAAAAGGATTGGATGCAACTTTTGGAAGTAAAGTTCATGGATTGATCTATAAAAAGTATTTCTTTGTTAGACAACAACTGATTTAGAACTGTGTGGCCTCTGTCCATCTGCAAATGCCACATCCGTTTCAACATGGTAAACCTTGACGACTGCTTGTGCATAATTTCAAAACTTTGCTACTTCATTTGTTAAGCTTGTTTGTTTTTCGATCTTCTTTCTTGTTGGCATGTATCTCGCCAATTCCTTTTAATGCATGTTGCTGCTTCGTAGATGTTATTATTGCATACATAACCAAGTGTTGCTGTACAGGATTTTTTTTTAAAAATGATTTGTAGTTTGACATGATAGACTACAGATCACGAAAGACGAGCTCCGCTATTCCAATTTGAGAAAGAAACTTTTCGTGTCTCGTCTGTTGCAAACAGTTTGTAGTCTTTCAGAGGTGCTTATCGGGCCGTGCCCGGCTAGGCCCGGGCACGGCACAGCACGTTTGCGAGCTCGGCCCGCCGGCACGGCACGGCGGGCCCGGGCTGTGCCCGTGCCGAGCTCGTGCCGGTCCATGTTATTTAAAAAATCAAAAAAAAAATTTAAAGATGATACTTAGTTTCATTTAATTAGATTTAGGAAGAAGTAATAATAATAAAAAAATATATTATATTATATTTAATCTCATTACATTCATATAATTACTCTATAAATCTCTTTAGAAGTTATACAAAGCCCGAAAAGAGGGGAGAGGACCCTAGCCGTCACCCTCAACTTGTTCTTAGTATTTTTTCTAAGAGATTTATGAGTTAAAAACTACAAAAAAAAATAAAATAAAATTGAAAATACATGAAAATCCTTACAAATTTAAATAATTTTAATCATACTTCATTTTCTTCTGGTAAGTCTAAGGTCTCTAGTACAACTTTATTAGTTAAGTCTTGTTCCCTATCTTTTGCGTTGTACCAATCCTTCAAGCAGACACACATCTCCAATGTGTCCGACGCCATTGAGATTTTCAACTCCGTGAGCACTTTACCACATGCGCTAAAAACAGACTCCGATGCTACAGTAGACACATGAGGAGTTAGTAGATCACGGGTCATGTTGGAAAGTACGGGATATATTTTTTCCTGTGATTTCCACCATGCCAAAATATTAAAGGATTCATAATTTTCAGGGGATGCATTATCTTCATAGTTAGCTCTCTCTAAATAATAATGTAATTCATTAAAATATGTACTAATTTGACTTGCCTTTTTTCGGTGAAATACAGATGATATTCTTGGATTACGAATTTCCCCAGTAATGGTTCTTTTGTAGTTTGTGCTGACACACCATACATATCTTCATATGTTTTATACATAATATCTAAACGTGTTTTAATATCATTAACTAAATCCCTCACATTATTTTTATAAGACATATTTGTAAAAAATAAATCTATTAATATTTCAAATCTATCTAACTTGCAACGGGGATCCACAACAGTTGCAAAATATAGTATGGAAAATCTTTAAAATATTTATTAAATTTAATTTCCATAGGTTGAATAATAATTTCAAGTATAGGGTGATTTCTACATTCATTAAAAACCGAACTAATTTCGGTTAGACAATATAATGCAATGTGTGTAGTTGGGTAATATATTCCTGACAGTGCTCTAGTTGCATTTTCAAATTTGCCTAAAAACTTAGAAATGCAATGCAACTGGTACCATTCATTATTATCTAAACTATACATTGGTGACTCCATTTCATTAAAAGTATTTATTACATTTTTATACTGAATAGCTATGTTTAACATTTTATATGTAGAATTCCATCTTGTTCTAACATCTATAGGTACAATTCTAGGTGATATTTTTAGATTTTTACATATTTGTTTAAATGTTTGTCTTCTTGGCCCACTATCTTTAATAAAAAGTAATTTTTACCTAAGTTTCATTAGGGAATCATTTACTATTTTTAATCCATCTTGAACGCATAAGTTTAGTATGTGGCAAATACATCTAACGTGGAATAATTTTCCATCAAGAATTGGTTTTGTAATATTTTTAAGAATTCTAATTGCGACCGTATTTTCAGAAGCATTATCCAAAGAAATGGTAAATATTTTTTTTTCTATTCCAAAAGCTGAAAAAAACACTTAGAAAGGATTGTGATAAATTATGTGTATTGTGAGGAAATTCAAATACCCTAAACCCTATTATTCTTTTTTGTATGTATCAATCTTGATCTATATAGTGTGCCGTTACGCATAAATAATTAGTCATATTTTTAACTTCCCAACAATCTGCAGTTATAGCAACTCTAAAAATTAAAGAAGTAAAAATAACTATTAAAGTGTCCCTCTGCTCTTTATATAGTTTGAACATGTCGGATGTAGATGTTGAACGTGGGACTTTTTTATATTCGTCAGTAAATGCTGATTTACAAAATCTTTCAAATTTGCGATTTTCCGAAAAAGTAAATGGTTGTTCGTCATGTATAAATTTTGCTAAATGTTCTCTTGTTTTAATTGGATCATATTTACGTATACCTAATGATTCACTAAATGTGCTTATTTGTGTTTGATGTGGTACATTTGGTGGGTGAGTTTTTTCTAGATGTCTTTTAAGATGACTCGTTCCACTACCTAAAAGAAACGAATAAATTTTTTGACAATATTTACACTTAGCTTTCCTAACACTATTTTCTATTTTTTTTTCAAAATGTTTCCATATGTCCGATCTAGTAGCCCTAGTAGATGTATTAGTTTGTGTTTCGGGTATGGTTGTATTAGTTGGTTCTTCCTCAAATACAGAAAATGGTACTTGAGGAGATTGTTCTAAGAGTTGATATAGATTTTGATATTCTTCATCAGTTAAAAATGGAGAAAAAGAACCCGTGGCTTGAGAGCAAGAAGCGCCAGACGAGTGTGGATCCATTTTAATAAAATCCCGAAAAAAATAAATTAAAATTCTCAAAAAAACCGAACAAAAAACTTTAAATTATAAATATCTGTTAATCAATGAACTATTTGAGAGAGAGAGTGAAATATCTAGCTAGAGAGATGAAGCTGGAAACCGAAAAAGCAAAGAAAATCTTGCTTCAATGAGAAAACTTGCTTGGATCTTGTTTGGAAGACTTACTTGCTTGAGACTTCTTGATCACTTGATTGAAACTTACTACTTGCTTTGCTTGAGACTTCTTGAGAATTAAAGATTTTAGAAAATTTTTGAGAATGAATTTGGTTGTATAAGAATGATGAATGGTAATAGAGGAGATAATGAGCTATTTATAGAGAAAGAAATGTTTTAATTTGCAAAAAAAAATTACAAAAACCCCCCAACGGCTATTTTGGCCATTGGGGGGAAAAATCTGCAATTTAAAATTGCAAGAAACCCTCAACGGTTTATAGCCGTTTGGGGGCTCTTTGCAAATAAAAATTTCCAAAAACCCCCCAAATTAAGCCCAACGGCTATTTTTAAACAAAAAAAATATAACCCGTGCCGGGCCGTGCCGCCAGCATGGCCGGCCTCGGCTCGGGCACGGCCCGAGCCGAGATGCCGGGCGTGCCCAACGGGCCGCCCGGCCCAGTAACCAGCACTATGTCTTTGTAGGTAATTTTTGTATATTGTATGCATGGATATTAATGGATGTGTTCACGGATCAAATTTTGGTCCGTTTTATACAAAATTTTAAATTAAAAATAGAAATTTTATTTTTCTAATTTAAAATTTTATATAGAGAAGACCAAAATTTGATCTGCTGACGCGTCCATTGTTATCTCTATTTGTTTGTCTCAATTTACCTCTAATCTAGTATACAGCTTCCATCGATCATAATCTCATCCGTTATGTATGTATGACTATTTAACACGCACATGCAAATCTGACTCAAATCCATGTCCTATATAAAGGAGAGAAATGGCTATGCCATGAACACTAATGATACTTATGGAAGTGAAAATAATAAAATAAGTCGAATTGGAAAAATTTAAAATAAAGGAAAGCGATTGAAGAGCAGGAAATTTTGGAAATAATAGGAGTATCCATTTATCTCGTTAGGGATAGTAATAGACGCGTCTACAGGTTAAATTTTGACTCGCTATATACAAAATTTTTATTTTTAATTCAAAATTTTGTATTAGACAGACTAAAAATTGATTTATGGATGCATCCATTACTATCTGTATTTATCGTGTAGGTAAGTAGACTCTAACGAGATTTGAACAGTCCAGCATTCACGTACTTAATTGTGGAAAAAGATCTAATATTTACTGAAATATTTAGTGTTTAAATCTAGGAGAGAAAAATGAAAATAAAATGCTTTAGAATTTTTTTAAATCTAGGAGAGAAAAATAAAAATGTATTGCATTTGAATTTTTCACATAAAATCTGCAATAATAAGATAGGCGGTTTTAAAGGTAAGTTCTTGGTCTGTCTAATTAAAAATTTTAAATTAGAATTATTAAAAATATTTTTATTTTAAATTTTATATAGAACGGTCCAAAACTAATAATGAGATCAATCTATAAAAATATATCTTACAAAATTTGCTAACTTCATATTCTATTTTGTTTACTGGCAAGGATTTATTTAATTTTTATTTGTGCTAATCCAACCATTAGGCTACTCTGATGAAACCAAATGAATTTTTCTATACTTTATGAAAAAACATGAACTAAAAAACAAGAAGCAAAATGACCCCCAGCCAGCGGTGGTCAATGGCAACTTCGTAAATTGACGACTCCCCTCACAGATGGATCCCTAAAACCCAAGATCCAACATCCTGGAGATCCGCGTGCTCCTCCCATATGTAGCATCCACCGTCCATTCTATCCCAATCCAACGCTCCAAAATCAACTCACGCCTCCCAAAATTTCCCAAAATATTGGATTCCCGCGGTCTCTCCCCGTTCCTTTTCTTACTTAAACCCATCTCATTATCCCAAATCCCTCATCTTCAAAACCCTAGCCTCCTGTTCTCTCCTCGATCCAACTCCCAAAGCCTAACCCTAGCTCTATCTCACTCTCGATGGCTCGAACCAAGCAGACTGCTCGCAAGTCCACCGGCGGCAAGGCCCCGAGGAAGCAGCTGGCCACCAAGGCCGCCCGCAAGTCCGCTCCGGCCACCGGCGGGGTCAAGAAGCCCCACCGCTTCCGCCCCGGCACTGTCGCCCTCCGAGAGATCCGAAAGTACCAGAAGAGCACTGAGCTCTTGATCCGCAAGCTCCCGTTCCAGCGCCTGGTTCGCGAGATCGCTCAAGATTTCAAGACGGACCTCAGGTTCCAGAGCTCCGCCGTCGCGGCTCTTCAGGAGGCCGCTGAGGCTTACCTTGTTGGTCTGTTTGAGGACACCAATCTCTGTGCGATCCATGCCAAGAGAGTGACCATTATGCCCAAGGACATTCAGCTCGCTCGCAGGATCCGTGGTGAAAGGGCTTGAATTGATTGATGACCCAGACTTGTGCTACTAGTTCTTATTTTCCGCATCATTTTATCTTTTGTTATTTTGGTGCTTGTTGGAATGGCTGATGGTGTGGTGTAAATTAAGTGGCGGGTAAAAGTTTGTAGCTTTGGATGTTGAGGTTGTTTTAAGTTTATTATGAAATCAGTGACTAGTTTCTTATGGTTATCATATAGTTTCTTCTTTGTGATTAATTTAATTTATAGTTATTATGTTATTGTGAGATTATGTGTTTGTTATTTGGGATTGGGGGCAAAGTTATGATGGAAGAAAAAAAGGGAAATGTTCTTATTAATTATGAATTTTCTTTTTGCATTATTCTTTCAATAAAGTAGGTGTTACGAAACTTCACGTTTGTTTCCATTAGGGTAGTAGAATTAGGATAGTAGAAACTGAATGCGGTTAAACGCTAAGATCAATTTTTATAAGAATTTATTTGTATCACATTATTATTATTTATTTACCAAGCCAAAATTTATAGTATAAAAATAATGACGAAAAGAAAGAAAAAGAAGAAAAAGAGGAGAGGATCCTTCTATTTAAGAATATAATATTTTCCAATATTTCTCTATTTTTCTATTGCAATTGCACATGTCAAACTACTAGTATAGTTATTTTCTGGAATAAATTAAGTTAGATTTGATAATTTTAATGCCACTTTTATTTTGAAAAACTCATTCACAAAGGAGATACCGAGTTTAGGCTAGATATAATCATCCCAAGAACACGCTTTTTCTTTTGAGAACATGATCATAGATTAATGAAACTTAAATCTCTAATCAATATCAATATAATTCGAATATGAAATCTGGAATCTACCTCTTGGAAACAAGATGTATACTAGTTAAATAACCATCTTTCAAATTAACTAATGTGCTAGGATATTACAAATCAACACTCAAGTATCAGAGAGAATACATATCTGTTCGATTGCTCGTGATCACTATGTATGGATGTTATAAATCATAATTAGAGTGTAGGGTAATACACTCACGGCATAGATGGTACACATGAATGGTACACATGAAGGTTACCAGCAATACATTAGGATTTAATGTGAATTTCAATTTAATTATATGAATTTCTTGTTGAATTCATTCACTAATTTGAACCTTAAATTGAGCCAATTCACTAGTTCAAATTAAATGAATTAAGTGAATTGAAATTGACTTCAAAAGTTGACTACATAGCAAAGGAACAAAAAAGAAAGATGAAAAGATAGTCCCACATTGGATAGAATATTGTAAGGATGTGGGTTTATATATGGTAACTTGTTCCATTACTTTTCTTATGTAAGAAGAGGAAAATCTTGAGCACCACGGGTGGTGCTACGCACCGCCCGCACGCGCACGCGCGTGTGCGAGGGCGAATGGGCGTTTAGGACGCATTGGGCGCTTTAGAGGCGCACTTTGCACTCCTGCACCCGGCCCGTCAGTCAAGAGTCGTTGAAGTCCAACGGTCGGCGGTCCAACAGTCACCGGCCGCCGTCAACAGTTGCCGTTAAACGGTCACAACTGTTGAAACGGCCAACTGTTGCTACTGTTGAAAACTCAACCGTTGCGACTGTTGAAAACCTATAAATAGGGTCTGGGTCAGAGTTTCAGAATATACGTTTTTTCTTTTCTGCCTCTTCTTCTGCAGACAGAAGTTCCTGAATTTCTGTCTACAGAAGACTTCTGTTCAATTTCATCATCCAGTCCTGCATTACATTACATAAACCAGAGAGAACCTCTATCAGATTCGCCAGAGCAGAGGGATTGCAGCTTCCTTCCCTCTGCAGATCGATCGTTGTATCCTGGGAGATCGACGTCCAAGAAATACAGAAGCAAATAGTGGAGGACGAATCGATTTTAAGAAGATAATGTCCAACACTAGCCTCGATCTTCATCCAATCTACTTCCTGTCATCTTCCAGTGGTCTTCCAGTCTTCCTGCAAGTATCTGAACAAGGTTTTTCATAATCTAGTTTCTTTTTTATTCTGTTTAGGTTAAGTAAACTAGTTAAAGAAAAATAATTTAATTATTTCTGTAAACAGTTTAATTCTGGAAACTGTGTTAGGAAATAAGAACAGTAATAATAACAATTTAATTATTCTGTTTAACACTGAAACCTAATTACAGAATTAATTTCCTGCAAGTTAATAGTAGCAATTCTGTGTAGTAAATCTGTTAACTACAAATCTGCCCTCCTGTGTCAATCTAAAACATATATGTACGTTTCAATCTGCAACCAGAACATTTAGTAACCTCCACATATACAATATATTAGAAGACATATACTTAAATATAGCCCAACAATCTTAAAATCGATTATTGCATGTTTTAGATTAACTTTTTAAGAATACAGTTTAAACATTTTTAGTTTGAACCTACATTCTTAAAATCGATCTTCGTACTGTTTTAGATTAATTTTTAAGAATACAGTTTAAACATTTTTGTTTAGAACCTACATTCTTAAAACTGATTTTTTGAATTCCGTCAAAATACCATCAATTAGAGTACTGTTATCAATTAGAACTCTGTTATAATAGTATTTAATCTTTAAACTGATATTTCGTTTTAGATTAAAATACTGTCATCAATCACTAGTAATCTAGATTGCTTCTGAAAAATTTCTATTTGGTGATTTGGAGTGTTGAATTGTTTTTTAGTTTTATTAGAAAGTTAAAATTTATTACAAGACATTAAGATAGATAAATTTTAATATTTGTAGATGACTACTACATCTGATATGTCCACTGTGATAACTCCTGTCATGGTTACTCCAACTGTGCCTTCAAGCCAGTACGAGAAACTAGAGAAGTTCAGTGGCTCAGATTTTAAGAGATGGCAACAGAAAATGTTGTTCTATCTCACTACAATGAATCTGGCCAAGTACTTGAAGGAGACTGTGCCTACTCTTGTTGAAGATGATCAACAATCTGTCAAGACGGTTGAAGCATGGAAACATGCAGACTTCTTGAGTAAGAACTATATCCTCAATAGTTTGGACAATATACTGTATAATGTATATAGTTCAGTTGCTACTGCTAACGAACTCTGGGAGTCCTTAGACAAGAAATATAATATAGAAGATGCCGGCTCTAAGAAATATATAGTCGGTAAGTTTCTGGATTATAAAATGGTTGATTCTAAAAATGTAATCAACCAAGTACAAGATATTCAAGTGATCATTCATGAAATTCATGCTGAAGGTATGACTATTAGTGAATCTTTTCAAGTAGCTGCAATAATTGAAAAATTACCACCATCTTGGAAAGAATTTAGATATTACCTAAAACATAAACGAAAAGAAATGACACTTGAAGATCTAATTGTACGATTGATGATTGAAGAAGATAACCGCCTTTCTGAAAAGAAAATTAGAAATCTATACAATATTTCTAAAGCTAATGTTATGGAAAATTCCAATAAGTCTAATGACAGGAAGAGAAAACACAATGGTGAAGACTCTAAGAGTGGTAACTCGAAGAGATTCAATGGCAAGTGCTACAACTGTGACAAGCCTGGACATCGTGCAAAGGACTGCCGTGTGCGAAAGACACCAGATTCTTCGAAGAAGAAAAAGAAGCATCCTAATGCACATTTGGCCGAAGAAGAAAATCTTTGTGCAAATGTAGATGTAAATTGTACATCTGTTGTCTCAGAGGTTAACCTAGTTGGTGGCAACTCTAAAGAATGGTGGGTGGACACTGGAGCCACTCGCCACATTTGCGCCAACAAGTGGATGTTCTCCACATATGATTCTGTGGAAGGAGAACTACTTTACATGGGTAACTCTGCAACCTCCAAGATTGAAGGACGAGACAATATTGTACTGAAGATGACTTCAGGGAAAGAACTTACTCTCACTGATGTACTTCATGTACCAGATGTCCGCAAGAATCTGGTCTCTGGTTCAGTCTTGAGTAAGAAAGGCTTTAGGCTTGTGTTTGAGTCTGATAAGTTTATACTCACAAAAAATGGTGTATATGTAGGTAAGGGGTATATGACCAATGGTCTGTTTAAAATAAATGTAATGACCATTGCCCCTAAGGTTATTAATAAAATTGATTCTTCTGTTTATATGACTGAGTCACCTTTTATTTGGCATGGTAGATTAGGACATGTTAATTATTATACTTTACAAAGATTAATAAATTTGAATATGTTGCCTAATTTCAATATAAACTTTGAAAATAATTGTGAAATATGTGTTGAATCAAAAATGACTAAGCTTTCATTTCACTCTATAGAACGTAGTACTGAACCTTTAGAATTAATTAATACAGATGTATGTGATTTAAAATCTATTCAAACTAGAGGTGGAAAGAAGTACTTTATTACGTTTATAGATGATTGTACTAGATATTGTTATGTATATCTACTTAGAACAAAAGATGAGGCAATTAAAATGTTTATACAATACAAAAATGAAGTTGAGAATCAACTTAGCAAAAAGATAAAAATGTTAAGTGTTCGTCGCAAAAGTTCCTTCGCTTCCTCCCATTGAATTAACTTAAATTACAATGAAAGTGAACAAGATATAAAAAAGAACAAACGAGAGGATTTTATAGTTCAATCTCTCTCTTTTACAATAGTTGTGGGATCTGTGGCGATGGGATCTGTCAAGCAGTTCCTTTGGACGATCGGTACGTTGAAATCTTCTCTTTTAAAGATATCGGCTGAACATAGACGATCTTCTCTGGTTTTTGATTTGTTCAAGGCTCTCTCGCGTAACTCGAACTTCTCAAGAACTCCAGAAAGAAGATGGTGATTTTCTCTGATCTTCACGAACTCAAGGCTCTGTGCGTAACTTGAATCCTCTAAGATTTCAGAAGATGATCAGCAAAGGCTTCAAGGCTCTCTCGCGTACTTGAATTGCCAAAGGATCGATAGGAGGCTTCCGATGCCAAGAAGAAGACGAACTCTGATCTCTGGTTTTTGATTAGTTCAAGGCTCTCACGCGTAACTCGAACTTTACCAAAACTTCCAAAAGATCCAAAAGAGCTCCCAAGGGTTTCACCAGGAAAGTATTTATAGCCCCAGGTTAATGCAAGAGTTTCTATCTAAATAGAACTCGCATTCATCAAGGATCCCAATCAAATATCTTAGTTTTGATGGAATTCTGATTAGACTTGATTCGGGTATTTGGATAAGCCCAGAATCATAATCTCAATCAATTTGAGATTCTGGTTATCTGCTTACGTGGAGCTTTAATTGCATCAAAACGCGGCGCTAAATAACCAAAACGCGGAGCTAACGCGGAGCTATTGATCATCTCCGCGTTTTACTCAAACGCGAGGCTAATATAAGCCAGACTGCGGAATCAACGCGGAGCTATTAAACATCTCCGCGTTTTATTCAAACGCAGGGTTAATATAACCAAACGCGGGGCTATTGAATTAGCTCCGCTTTCTATTGTGGAAAATCCTTTTAACTTAGAAATTTTCACTGCCAACAGAACCCCCTCCAAAGTTTTCAAAATGGCTTAGACTTCAGCAGATTTTGAAATACTTTGGATATCTAAACTGAAACGCGGAGTTAGAATACCAAGTCTATCTCGCGTTACGCTCACTTACGCGGAGCTAATCAGCTTCACTTCGTCTTCAGTAAAATGAGTAATTATGTCACTAATTACCCCGAGTTTCCACGCCGAATACCAAGCGACGGAATTTCTGTTTAAATAGAGCTCCCGGCTCGTCTTCTTCTTCATCTCATCTGAAGAATTTCTGAGAACTCGAGTGACTCACGAATGATCTTCAACTGATCTTCGTTCAATTCTTCATAGGATGTCTCTCCAGAGGAGTTTGGCTTTTCGCAAGTTGGCCGGCGTTAATGGCAGCAGCCGTGAAGGTAAACGCAACAGCGAACCAGTCTATGCAGCATCTTCCGAAGGTAAAAACCTCATCTCTTGGTTTTCTAAGAACCATTCTGAGATATTTTGGCTTGATTTTAATCTGGACGATTGCTTTGTCTTGTTGGCAAGATCGCCGTTTTATTGTGTCGTCCCTGCGCTTGAAACGCGGGGCTTTACTAGTAGTCTCAATGAATCCGCGAGGCTATCTTTGATTAGCAGTCGCGATGAATTGCGAGGCTATCTTTGATTAGCAGTCGCTATGAATTGCGAGGCTATCTTTGATTAGCAGTCGCGATGAATTGCGAGGCTATCTTTGATTAGCAGTCGCGATGAATCCGCGAGGCTATCTTTGATTAGCAGTCGCGATGAATTGCGAGGCTATTTTTGATTAGCAGTCGCGATGAATTGCGAGGCTATCCTTGATTAGCAGTCGCGATGAATTTGAAAGAGAAGGAAAGAGCAGAAAGAAATCTTGTCCCCCTTTACGCGAAGTTATTGCATCATCCTCTGCGTTTAAAGCGCGAGGCTATTTCTTTAACTGTGCGTGGAGTTAGCTTAGCTCCGCGTTTTCACTCTTTTGGAAACTCTGTTCCTTTTGCAGTAAGTCCAATCCTTTCTGAAGAGGAATGTATGTGGGTCCATCGATTTTCATCAGCAGAAGTGACTCTAAGGAAGTTAGAAGCATATGCTTTACAACATAGTTGCAGATTTCAAGCTCTGGCTCCGAGAGATAAACTCCAGAAGGGGCTGTAAATAAGGAGCTGCAGCACTTGCAGTGCAGAATTGCGCTTCAGTGCAGCACTCTCCTTTCCTCTCGTGCTTCATTTCGGATGACAGATCCTAGTTGACATTTGCAGAGGAGATCTTTTGCATGTGAACCAGGGAACTGAGCTTCAACACTCCGTAGAGAAGTCCTGAATTCCTTTTGCATGTGAACCAGGGAACTGAGCTTCAACACCCCGTAGAGAAATCTTATTGTTTTTTGCTTATTTGATGAGTTTGATCATGTAAAAGTTTTTGGGAGAACTATAACTCCCTCTTTGTAATCTTTTGCTTCATGAATAAAGATAAATTATTTTCCTCTCTATCTGTTAGCTTCAAGAATTTTGCTTGCTCAACAAACAGATGGTCAATAATTTTGGTAAAATAGTTTAAGGCACTTCTGCGCAACTTAGATGATCGGATAAAGATCGCTTTAACTTAGATGGAAGCACCTAATTGCACTCATCAGAAAATCTAAGTTTTTTCCATGAAAACGCGAAGCTAAGGCACAGGCTATCCTCGCGTTTTGTATAGTTGCGCGGAGTTAATCAACTTCGCTTTTTCTTAGTCGCGCGAGGCTAATAGCTTCGCATTTTAGAGAGTAACTGACCAGTCACTTTCTCCGAAACTCGCGCCGAATTCCAAGAGGCGGTTCCTTCCATTTAAAAGAAATCTCTATTCTTATCCTTCTCACTCTATTTGAGAATTTTTCAGAAACTTAGAGATTCAGGCGATCAGAGTTCAGACGACCCAATCTTCTTCCGACCGAGTTTCTCCAAATTTTCAGTCTATTTTTCTCAGCAATGGCTCCCAAAACTCGTGCTACTTCTCGAGCGGCTCCATCTTCGGCGACTGGCGCAAGCAGTGGTGGCGGCGGCCAAGGCAGCGACGCGCCAGCCCACATTTCGCCTATCGGGGGTAAGAATCTCTCCATCGAGACTCTTTAGAACATTTCTAGAGTGATTTGGCTTAATTTTAACTGATCAATCAACTCCTTTACCGGCGAGATCGCCGTACTCCTGCCGTAAGGCTTGGAGAAGAAGAAAAGTCTCTGACTGCCTTCTTACGCGAAGTTATCGCGTCATCCTCGCGTTTAAAGCGCGAGGCTATTTTAAGTAGCAGTCGCGCTGAAAACGCGAGGCTATTTTAAGTAGCAATCGCGCTGAAAACGCGAGGCTCTTTTAAGTAGCAGTCGCGCTGAAAACGCGAGGCTATTTTAAGTAGCAATCGCGCTGAAAACGCGAGGCTCTTTTAAGTAGCAGTCGCGCTGAAAACGCGAGGCTCTTTTAAGTAGCAGTCGTGCTGAAAACGCGAGGCTATTTTAAGTAGCAGTCGCGCTGAAAACGCGAGGCTCTTTTAAGTAGCAGTCGCGCTGAAAACGCGAGGCTCTTTTAAGTAGCAGTCGCGCTGAAAACGCGAGGCTCTTTTAAGTAGCAGTCGCGCTGAAAACGCGAGGCTCTTTTAAGTTCTGCGCGGTCTAATTTTTAGCTTCGCGCGGCGCTATTTTTAGCTTCGCGCGTTCTAATTTTTAGCTTCGCTCGTCCATACTTAGAGAATTTTTTTCTATCTTATAGAAACTTCTCTCACTCTGCTTTCTTTTTGCAGTAGGGTATTCAATGGAATCTCTTCCCCACAAGAATTACTTCGGCTTTGCTGGGGGTTCTGATCCCTCCGGCCAATTCCATTTCACTACCATCCTGCCCTCATACAAACCAGACCCGAAGGAACGCAAGGAGAATCTGATCAAGTACCACCCTACTACTGCGCGAGAAATCATAACTGACGCAGTTTTTGAAGATGTGAACAGAAAGGCGATGGAGAAACCCGTCTTCCTCTTTGGAGACCAGATGGACCACTCAGATAAGATCCTTTCTGAAGAGGAGCATGTTTGGTTATACAACTCAGGCGAAATGCTGATGTTTCTGCCTAGGATGGATCGTAGCTATCCTCTGGTCTATCTTCAGAGGCTAGCGATGCCTCGAGAATTAAAGTGGGGACTGACTCAGGAGCAAGATGGCGTCCCAACAGGCAAATTTGGTGCCAAAGGGGTTTATTAAGATGGTTCCCCAAGATGCATTACTGGCTTGCTTACAGGCCGATTTGGCAAGGAGCTTCCAGTGGGAGAAGTCCCATCTCGTGCCCGAACTTTCTTAAGTGAGTTTCTGGCGAAGGATGGTCAGTACCCGGCTAGCGACTTCAGGATGCCTGGCTGGGTTCATTCTTCTAACAATATGTGGTGGGCACGCCTTGTTCAGTACATGCTGGATTCCCACGAGCTCATTTTAAAGGATATTGGCTTGTATAAAGCCATCAGGAATGTCCAATTCGGGTTTCCCCAGAGTGCTTATCACTTTTACTGCCTCTTGGAGATGTATAACCCTGAAACCTGTACTTTCTTTACACCAGTGGGTGAGCTAGGGTTCGCTCTCCACGAGATGTTTGAGGTTTCTGGGCTCTCGATGGGCGAAGTCCCTTACGAGGAGTATATCCCCACCACCGATGAGTTGAACATGCTATTGGCGATGGACGAGCGCATCCATGCCACATACTGGGAGATGATGTGCCATTATCATATTTGCGCTGACCTGACAGGTGCACGTAATCATGGTATTGGCCACAAGAAGTGGGCCGAATACCTCTTTGCCAACCTAAATTCTAAGGATAGCTCGGCCACTATCCATGGTCATCCACCCATCTATGGCTCAGAGATTGATCACCGTATTGCTAAGGGCCGCCATCTATTATATTATACCACTGAATCCAATGAGAATGGATACGGTCCTGGTACTTCATTTAAGAGTTATCACTATCAAGCCTAGTTTCCGATCTCCAACCGAGGTCTCATTGCCGGGTTTCTGATGCTGTGGCTCAAAAGATGCGTCGTGCCGTCATTGCCCAAGGAAGCGATTGCAGTGACCGTGGTATATCCAGCGGTTCTTCTTGCATACGGCCGACCCCTTGGACTCCTTCCCGCTATGGTATGCAATTTGCAGTATGGACTGAGGGTATTCTGTCGTGATTTCCTCCCCACTATTAAGGTCAAGGGGAAAGGAAAGGGCAAGTCGAAAGAGACTGCCCAACCGAAAACTCCAAACCCTAGGGTGGAGATGCCTTACACCTATTTGATGGCGTGGCTTGTCTTGCACTGTCCCTCTTTAATGAGTGCGCCAGAGCGTCGTTCGGGCGAAAAGTGCTTCCTTGTAGAACTATATGAACGTTCTTCATGGAGGCAGAATTATATGTCCCAGATTCGGAAGACTCTTCGTAGCTTTCAGAATTACGAGATCTTCCGGTGTTTTCCTGACTTTCCCGGTGGAGGATATGGGACGAGGCTAAAGGATGCCATGGGAGCAGATAAGTTCACTACTTTATCTGCAGGAGCGTTCTGGTGGCTTCTCAACATCCGTCCCGGACACTTGGTGTATCGTCAAGATCTCAGGTGTCAGATTGAGCCATATACTCCGAGTCGCTTTGCTCGCCAGTTTGGATATTCTCAACTTTATGTGGGCAATCCAAATAAAGATCTTGCTTACGAGGGGAATTTATACGAAGGTGCTCGTGGCTGGTTCCATTTTGCAGCGGGCGGGACCGAAGCTGAATTCTCCTTGCCCCAGAAGGTGCCAGAATTAGCCATGACCCTCAGCTCCTGCAATTGGTTCAACATTGCGAATGCTGACGTGCCCGGCTTCTCTCTCAATCGCAGTTGTTGCAAAGAGATTGGAGCCCTCTATATTAGCCGCCAGGGTGCTCTAGGGTAAGGATAAAAGGAATGGAAGAATTCCTTGGCGCTGCGGCTGAGCCTTCGGATGTCAGCGAATCAGACGACGATGCCGGTGACGATGACGACAATACTGGTGCTGGTGGAGCTCCTCAGCCTGTTGTCAGTCGTTCCCTGAGTCCAACTCTCAAACGCCGCGACACTTTAAAGAAAAAGCCTGGTAAAAAGCAAAAATTGGGGCAGGAAACCTTGATAGTCCCCCAAGAAGTGGCTATCAAACTTGCTTCCGACTTGTTGGCTTCAGCTGTACCCCCAGCGTTGGCAAGGGAGGATGAACCTGCCAAAGCTCCAAGTGTTGCTGAGATTTCAGCTCCTTTGGCCGTAGAGCCTGTGGCAGAACCTGGGGCGCAACTAACGGGTAGCGAGACGGGTACATTGCTGGAAATGATAATGGCTCCCCCTTCAAGTCCGACAACTGGACTTGTATCGCCTGGTATGGCCTTTAGCATTTTATCTTTTGCCCGTTATTATTTTAACGTAACACTGCTTTTCTGGTCTTTTGAAATGTAGATGATCAACTTCTTTCGCCAATGCACTCGACTACTCAAGTAGAGTCTGACGATAGAATGGACCATTCTGGCTCTGTTGGTGGTGTAGGTAGCTTTGCTAGTGAGTTTGCGGCTGATTATTCCACGCCGGCTCCTGCCTCTGTTTCCTCTTCAATTCTCCCAATTGACGAATTGGGAAGTGACGAGAGAACTGAGATTATTATTGCAGCTGCTGCTAATGAGGCTACACCTTCTCCTAGCATGCCATCTCCAACACCCGTTTGCTCCACTGAGATATTTCCCACAGTCGTTGGCGTGCCTTCTCAGTCAGCGATTTTAACGTCGTCTGTTGTCGTGGCTGCTGAGATACCTGCAACTCTTCCGACTCCAAGCCTTCCAGCAGGGGAGGAGAATAATTTGAAATTCTCGTTCGAAGATGCTTCTTCCACCGAAAGAGTTTTAGGGGAAGTGGTTCCATCTTCTCTTCCTGTTGGTGGGGGTACCCAAGTGATCTGTACCGACGGTATTTCGTCCGGGGTCTCCAGTTCTTCCAGATCTGCACTGGCTCTACTGGTCCCTCAAATCATGAATTTAATGCAGGGACGGGCTTCTTCTTCTCCAATCCCAGCCACTACTGCTCCCTTGCTCACGACACCCCTTTTGGTATTGCCTACTTTGCCTACCGACACTGCAAATCCTCTTGAAAGACTTTTTGGCTTCACTGTCGAGGATTTTATGTATTTGTTAAGAAAATGTGTCGAGATGGTTCTTGCTGGCCATGATTTCTTCAACTTCGCACGTCCACTGTTACTCCGGTATTTAGGAAATATCGAAGAATTCGGTGGACAAGATCGAGCAGCTCCATACCGGGCCCGCCTTACAGCCTTAGAAGAGCAGGTGACTACGCTACACACACTCCGTCAGGCGGATGTGGAGGCGATCACTGAGATAGAGCTGGCGCGGCTTCGAGCAGAATCCTTATCTCGAAGAAATATTTTAAGGCAGCAGGAGGAGAGATGGTCTAAGGAGCTGACAGAGCTCCAGGCCAGTCGGGAGTCCGTTATTGGCGACCTGCAAAGGGTAAACTTCGGAATTGAGGAAAGTCAGGCAGCCATCTCTAAAGCCCAGGAGACGATTGCGAGAGCTCGGGCCACCTTGATAGAAAATGAACTCCGATTAGGAGAATCTGTTAAGAAACGGGAGATGTTGCTTGTCCAGCAGGAGCAGATTCAGCAGGAAGAGATGGCCAGGAATCGTGCCATAGAAGAATCTCGTCAGCAACAACTTTCAATAAGTGATGATGAGTTGCGTAGGCAAGCTCAGCAAACCGTGGAGGCTTCTCATCGTAGAAATTTGGATGAGACAATAAACCAATTGAGACTTCTGGGAGGCCAATAGTTTCATCTCTCTTTACACTTTTATCTTCCTTGTAATAAGAACTTTGTAAACAGGAGAGAGATAACTTTACTATGTTTCTTTGAAATTCTTTTTGTATCTTCACCTTAATAAAGATGATTCTTTTGACTCTTTTATTTGCCGGCTTCAAAACAGATTTGCTTGCCCAACAAATAACCTGTCGTCAAAATGATTTATCTCGGTACCGTTTTATGCTCAATTTCTTGAACCGAAATAACAATTAACGTTTAATATGGGATTTTTAGCAAACCCCCAGCTATTAACGGATTTGATTAGTCTTTACCAACTACCGTTTGAGTTGGGCTAGCCATGTTATTCCCCTCAACATGGTGAGTTGTCGAGGACCACGTTTGGATTTAAATGCCAAACTTTTCCTCTTCCCTTTACTTTATCGGTATTGGGCGATTCATACTTTTACCCCAGTATGATGGGTTGGCGAGAAACTAGTTCTCTTCCCATTGCCTAGTTGGCGTTGGGCAATTCATACTTTTACCCTAGTATGATGGGTTGGCGAGAAACTAATTCTCTTCCCATTGCCTAGTTGGCGTTTGGCAATTCATACTTTTACCCTAGTATGATGGGTTGGCGAGAAACTTGTTCTCTTCCCATTGCCTAGTTGGCGTTGGGCAATTCATACTTTTACCCCAGTATGATGGGTTGGCGAGAAACTAGTTCTCTTCCCATTGCCTAGTTGGCGTTGGGCAATTCATACTTTTACCCCAGTATGATGGGTTAGCGAGAAACTAGTTCTCTTCCCATTGCCTAGTTGGCGTTGGGCAATTCATACTTTTTAGGTCAGAGGCGCTTAATTACACATGCCTAAAAGAAGACTAGGGGCTGTTCAAACTTGAGAACTAAGCACACCAGGTTTGGGTCAGAGGCGCTCAATGCGCATGCCCAAGAAAAGACTGATGGTGGTTCAAACTTGAGAACCAAACTGGAGGCGGTTCTAGGCTCTCTCGCGTAACTCGAACTGGGTACTCCAAACACACCAGGTTTAGGTCAGAGGCGCACAATGCGCATGCCCAAGAAAAGACTGATGGTGGTTCAAACTTGAGAACCAAACTGGAGGCGGTTCAAGGCTCTCTCGCGTAACTCGAACTGGGTACTCCAAACACACCAGGTTTAGGTCAGAGGCGCTCAATGCGCATGCCCAAGAAAAGACTGATGGTGATTCAAACTTGAGAACCAAACTGGAGGCGGTTCAAGGCTCTCTCGCGTAATTCGAACTGGGTACTCCAAACACACCAGGTTTAGGTCAGAGGCGCACAATGCGCATGCCTAAGAAAAGACTGATGGTGGTTCAAACTTGAGAACCAGACGCACCAGGTTTAGATCAGAGGCGCACAATGCGCATGCCTAAGAAAAGACCGATGGTGGTTCAAACTTGAGAACCAGACGCACCAGGTTTAGTGGGTTAAAATCACCAGAATAGAAGAAGTCCAAGTGCTCATCTGCGTAACTTGGATAAATTGGAGGCTTATATTCCCAGAGATATTAAGCATAGTATTTCTTCAGAAATTTGCCATTGATCGGCATCATCATCCTATCGCCGTCTTGATTCATTAAGCGATAAGCTCCACTGGAGTAAACTGTCTCCACAATGAACGGTCCTTCCCACTTGGGTTCAAACTTACCCTTAGTCTTGTGGGTTAGCACCATTGGCCTTTTAACAGTTAGAACCAAGTCTCCTTGTTTAAAGGTCCTCGGTTTAACGTTCTTATTGAACGTTTGAGATATTCGGGCTTGATACAACTCAATTTGTTGTTGAGCCCTGAGACGTTTTTCATCTAACGCCTCTAGTTCTTGCAATTTTTGCTGATGGCGTTCTTCTGTCATCATCTTTGTGGCTAAAGCCACTCTTAATGATGGTATCTGGATTTCAAGAGGCAAGACAGCCTCACTTCCATAAACCAAAGAAAACGGGGTAGATTTTGTCGGGGTGCGAATGGTGGTGCGATAGGCCCACAAACATTCTCCTAACTTTTCATCCCAATCTCGTTTATTGGAGGACACGAACTTCCGAAGGAGTTTGATGATCGTCTTGTTGAAAGCTTCGGCCAACCCATTAGCCGCAGGGTTATATGGTGTAGAAGCGATATCTTTGATTCTGAATTTATTGCAGAATCTGGAGAATCCCTGACTGATGAATTGCAGACCATTATCATGAATAATCCGTCGGGGGACGCCAAATCGGTAAATGACATGATGCTTGACGAACTTGATCACATCTGTCGTCTTCACCTCTTTCATGGGCACGGCTTCGGCCCATTTTGAAAAATAATCGGTTATTGCAAGAATAAACCGATGTCCTCTGGATGACGGGGGAGTTATTGGCCCCACAATGTCCATTCCCCAGGCTTCAAATGGCCAGCTTGCGATGGTATTGTGCAAGTATTCTTGGGGTTGATGAATAAAATTGGCATGTATTTGGCATGCATGACATCGTTTAGCGTATGCCATTGCTTCCGTAACCATGCTCGGCCAGTAGTACCCCAGCCTTCTTATACGGTCTCCAAGTTTGTGACCGGGCTGATGAGCTCCACATATTCCATCATGTGTTTCTTTCAGCACTTGTTCCGCTTCTGCTTTCGATATGCAGCGTAGCAATAGACCACCTCTTAACTTTCTATACAAAGTCTGAAGTTTATGGTCATAATAAAATCTTTGGGCCTTCCTCTTTATTGAGGTGGCTTCCTTAGGATCTTCTGGTAATATCCCATGCAAAGCATAATCCACAAACGGAAATCGCCAATCACGGGGCTCTAAGTTTAAGCCAATCTGGCATACCTCTTCGGTTTGAGATACCACATCTGGGTGGAGGAGTTCTCTGCTACCAATGGTGATGCTTTTAGCTTCACCTGGCGGGATTGCCAGCGTTGCAGCTAATGCGGCAAGAGCATCTGCATAAATGTTCTCGTTTCGAGATACATGATATATGTAGAATTGTTCAAAATATCTTGCTAGCTCAATAGCTAGCTGATGATAGGGGATGAGGGCTTCATGTCTGACTTCATACTCACCTGTCATCTGATTGACAACGAGCTTAGAATCTCCATATGCCTCTAGATGGTTCACCCCCAGTTGCAGGGCTATTTTTAAGCCGATAATGAGCGCATTGTACTCTGCTACATTATTAGTGCACGGTTCTGTTAATGAGTAACCTTTAGGCAATATATGTTTATGTGGGGATATTAGCACAACCCCCACTCCAGCAGCAGATCGTCTCGCGGCACCATCAAAGAACATTTGCCAAGGTTGTTCTCCGGTAACTGTGTTGACTTCTGATGTCTGCTTTAATTTGGACCAAATTGGATGGTCTGCAAGGAAATCAGCGATTGCCTTCCCCTTCATGGCCTTTTGAGGGACAAAATGTATGTCATAGGGCGATAGTAAGAGCGCCCATTTTGCCAATCGGCTATTCAAGGATCCCGGTTTTGTCATCAGAATCTTCAGGGGATTAACCCGTGATATGACATGAATTGTTTGCCCCGAAAGGTAGTGTCGCATTTTCTGAACAGCAAACACTAGGGCTAAACATTCTTTTTCAATCGGGGTATACCGCTGTTCTGCCCCAATCATTGTTCTACTTAAATAATAGAGCGCATATTCATGGCCATGCTCATTATATTGAGCAAGTAGTGCTCCTAAAGCATTATCCATGGCCCTTACATATATAAGGAAGGGCTGCCCAGGGGTTGGTGCCATTAGTACAGGAGGCTTAGTAAGGTACTCCTTGAGGTCATCAAATGCTTGCTGACATGCCTCATCCCATATGAAAGACACTCCCTTTTTCATAAGTTTGGAGAATGGTTGGCATCGTCCAGATAAGTTGGATATGAAGCGCCGAATATAAGCGAGCTTTCCTTGTAATCCCCTTAGTTCCTTAAGGTTGCGGGGAGGCGGCATTTCGCTAATCGCTTTTACCTTTTCAGGGTCGAGGAAAATTCCTTTTGAAGTTATTACGAACCCTAGAAACTTCCCGCTGGATACCCCCATGAATGACTTAGTGGGATTCATCTTCAAATGATGTTTCCTCATAAGATCGAAGACCACTCTTAAATCGTGAAGATGATCTTCTTTGTCTTTGCTTTTAACTGCTAAGTCATCCACATAGCACTCTATTGTTCTGCGTAGGTGTTCTTTAAATATGACGCTCATTGCGCGTTGGTAAGTGGCACCTGCATTCTTTAATCCGAATGGCATCACCGTATAGCAGTATACCCCCTGTGGCGTTCTGAAAGCTGTATGCTTTTCATCATCCGGGTGCATTTTGATTTGGTTATAACCTGAGAAGCCATCCATAAAGGACATCCTCTCATAACCGCAAGTATTATCGATCATTACGTCGGTGATGGGGAGCGGAAATTCATCCTTGGGACATGCAGCGTTCAGATCTCGAAAGTCAATGCATATCCGGATTTTGCCATTCTTTTTGCGAACTGGCACTATGTTTGCCACACAGTCAGGATGCTGTTCTTCACGGATGAACCCGGATTGTATAAGCTTATTGACCTCAACAACTATTGCCTCCATCAATTCCGGTCGAAAACGCCTCTGTTGCTGTTTAACAGGTTTGACATCTTCTTTTATATTTAACCGGTGTGTGGCAATTTGAGGGTCAAGCCCAGGCATATCTTCATAACTCCATGCGAACACATCTATATACTCTTTGATAAGGGATATAAGTTCCTCCTTTTCCAAAGGAGTTAGTGTGTTGCTTATGAAAATGGGTTTCGGATTTTCTTCTGTTCCCATATTAACCTGTATTAATTTATCTTCTGTGGGCGGGTCACGCTGTTCAAAGCGGACATCCCAGAGAGTATCCATATGCCTAGCCCTAGCATCGTCTTGAACGTCAATTGGTTCCTCGTCGCTTTCTGGCGCGGCTGAAACCATATTGATTGTCAAAGATTGAAACCAAGCACCGGTGCTTATACCTGAATCATGATCTGGTGAAGATGTTTCTTCTTTATCCGAAGAACTCTCTTCATCTTTTAATGGTGAAGAAGGTGGGGTAGATACATAACCCAACCCCCTGCGGGTCTTCTGATAATAATCAGGGCTCTTTCCTCTCGGTCTAAACGAGGGTATGAGATTCCGCCGCCCTTTTCCAAAGTTTAATCCCGACTTCTGGGTAAAATTATATCCCATTTTCTCCATCATCTGTCGGGACCTTTGCTCATATAAGTGAAATTGAGGTGATATTTGTTCATCACTTTCACTACTTTGTCTCTGTCGAGGCGACGTGGCCACTTTGCCGAACATGATCGGCCTTTGGGACTTCTGTCGGGTAGGCACTTCAAAGAAGTGCCCTTGATCCTCGGTTATTTTTAATTGAGAGAGGAGGGAAGACCTGAGGGGCAAATGGTATGCCGCTAGAACTTCAAGTTCGGTCAGGCCATCCGCTTCGGTGGAGGTACAAGAGGACTCAGACTCAGTAGCTACTGCATGCTCGTAGACTAACTTTACACTTTCATTAATAACCCATTCACTTTCTATTACATCTACTATATTATCAAGACCTAAGCTAAGATCTAGGTGAGGGTTGATTTCGTAATCACCCCCGTAATCTTCTCCAAGGAGCTCGTACTCAGTGTCGGCTTCATTGCCACTGTCGTCGGGTTTTGGAGACTTGCTAAGACTGTCATTGGAGGCTTCATGTGCTGGCTTGTAGAGTGCAGCATCTGTGAAGTAATTTTCCAACCCTTTGAATGGCTGCTTGTCAGCAATTAGTGTCCGGACCTCTCCTTCCTCATCGCAATATTTCATGCACTGGTGAAGAGTCGACGGAACTATCATATGAGAGTGAATCCAAGGTCGCCCCAATAAAATATTGTAGGAGGTATCAGCATCAATTACGTAGCATGTAACCTCCGTTTTCAAGTCTCCAATTTGACATCGCAATCGGATCTTACCAAGAGGATGGCTATTATTAGCGTTGAATCCATAGATGGTAGTGTGTGTAGGTGTCAAGCGATGAAGGGAAATCCCCAACAGCTGCATCAATCTACTGGGCACGACGCTGAGTGCAGAACCTGGATCAATCTGAATTCGGTCCACTTTTGTGGACCCGACATATCCAGTGAAATATAAAGGCCTATTATGCTTTATATTCCTCACCTGCATGTCTTCTGGAGAGAAGATAATTTGTGGGACCTGCCTCCTCACTTGATGACAGTGGGGGCAAGAGTCCCGCTCTTCGATGGCCGGCTCGACAATCTGAGCTAGGAACGATTCAGAGTCTGCCAAGGCCTCTCTTAGAGCTTCACGTGTTGATTTTGATAATCTCAACAATTCGTAAAGAGTCACTCGCGCTGGGATATTAGCCAACTGCGCGATTATGTCAAATTCGAAGGGAGTTTCTTTGGCTCCTTCATCTCTGGTAGAATTCTTCTGGAAACGAAGTCTTTTCTGCTTCGCAGGCTTTGCGAGTTCTGCATAGATATCTTTTGGATCCACTCTGGTGTAGTCCTTAAAATATGTCTTTCCAGATCGAGTACCGGAAGGGCCTGCCCCATCTTGATGGGTGGCCATAGTTTCGGGTTCTTCCTCAGAATCTGTGAAGACCCCCGAAGCTATATATTCTCCTTTTATATCCGCAGAAATGGCATTGACAGCCCGCTTCTTCTCTGGACCTCTTGAAGTAGTCCATTGTTCATCTTCCAGCAAATCAGGGTGAACCCACATAATTTCCCCTCTTTGGGTTGTTATGGGGACAAGTCCTTCTTGGGCTTTGTTGTAAGGATCAAGATTCTTTATAACTGCCTCACCCTTTGGGATTGGGGTCACTCCTGCGGGGAACTCGTGGGTTCCAACCACTATGGTTGCCATATTGGCAGTGACTTTCTTCTGCTCTTTCTTAAGCGTCAAAACTCCAGCCTCTATTAGTGCTTGGATTCTGTTCTTAAGGGGAAAACAATCCCTGGTAGGGTGCCCAACATTCCGGTGATAAAGACAGTAATTTGGGTCTTTAGTCTTACCCGCATCTTCTGGCTTCTTATTCTCCGGAAGTTTTAGCATTCCCTTCTTTTGGAGCAGATGAAAGAGGACTGGTGTCTGTTCAGCTTTGAAAATGTAATTCCTTTCTTGCTGCGGTCTAATTTGCCTTGACCCTCGTTGACCTTGAGATTTTGGCTCTGGCAGAGGACTGGTTTTCTGAGGAGCAGTTTCTGATGACATTACTGCTTTCCCTTTATTCTTGTTGCTGTTGTTTTGGGTATATGATTTACTACCCCCAGCACTTCTTGGCCCGCGGGACTCTTCAACTCGGCGAATCAAGTCTTCAGCTTGCTCTCCTTGTTTGAGCAGGTCTCTCCACGTCTTAGATTCTACGGCCCCCATTTTGAGGAGCACATTGGTCTTAAGGTTGTGTCGACATGTCTCGACTAGAGTTTCCTGGATCATTCCGTGTTTACAATGTACGGACTTCTTCCGGAACCTTTCTATGAAATCTTTAACCGCTTCTTGTTCCCCTTGCCTAGTTGCAAGGAGGGAATGAACCGTTATCTCGGTGTCATCCTCGAAGAAACGTGAGAGAAATGATTTCTCAACATCTAACCAGGTATTAATAGTACCTGGGGGCAGCTGCATGAACCAAGTAAAGGCAGGCCCTCGCAAAGTACTTGCAAATACTTTGGTCATGATGGGATCATTACCCATTAAGTGTCCTGCTTGGGACAAGAAATAATAGATGTGCTGACTGGGCGATCCCTTCCCGTCATAGGGCTCCAACTTGAGCGGCTTATACTTTGGAGGATAGGGTACCACATCCTATTCTGCTGGATATGGTCTAGAGACTCCTGACTCCTTCAACTCTTTTTTACGCATCAAGGCTTCGAGTTGATTCTGTAACTTTTCAAGCTTTTCTTCATGCGGATCATGGAAAGAAAATCTATCTTCTTCCTCATGCATCGAGTGGGCTTTCTCCTCCTGTTCTTCTTCATTTGGAGTCTTCTTGCCTTGTTTAGCATTATCTTCAACAACTTTTAAAAGTAGCATCTTAAGGTCTTCAATCATTTTCTGTTGCTCTCGAATCATTCTTTCTTGAGCTTCAAATCTCTGATTGATATCACCAGATTTATCTGCCATGTGCGACGCTGACTTCTGCAGTCGAGATGATGTAGAGGATGGAGGCGAGGCTATAGCGGAATTATCGCTGTCATCGTCGTAAGAAACCCCTGCGAGCTTTTTATAATTTCGGGGCGGAACGGCTCCTGATCTTAGTCGAGTAATACGATGAAGTTCATCATCGCTCGATTCTGAATCATCATCCGTCTCTGCAATTTTCTTCCCTTTTCCTACCATGTTGGAAGTTACAGCTCTCCCTTGTTTCAGGGGAGTGGTTCTTGTCTTCTTAGCAGGATTTTGGTTTGACTCATTTAATCGGTCGAACACAGATATCCTGTTCTTGCTGCAGCCACAGTTATTCACCACGGCTGATACTGTTGTTATAAGTTGCTGGCAATGGCAACTATGTTCAACTTGAAGTTGGTCTATGCCTCTCTTCTTATGAAGATGCTCCCTGAGGTCAGTGCCTCTAGTCATGAAATCAAGAGGTCCATTCAACTCTTGAGAGTGTTTAGGAATCCACTGAAGCTTCTTTGATTGATCAACCCTGACTCTGGGGTCGGACTGATCCTCGCGTGGCTTAGGAATAGCCTCGCGTTTCATATTGCGGGCTTGAAAAATAGCTCCGCGCTGATCCACACTAGCATTGCGTTTCTCGCTGGCTTGGTGTGTCCTTGGAAGTTTAGTCTCTGGAATAATAGCCCCGCGTGAAGGGAAGTTCTTGCACGCTGGCTTATCTTCGCGATTGACGCAGATCATAGCTTCGCGCTTAGCGCGGTTTTTACGACTGACAACTATCTGCCAATCATCTTCCCGTTCCTTGCGGGTGTCAGAAGTCCTGCGTTTATTGCAAGTATCACTGGCTTCGCGTCTCTCGCTAGGCACAGTAATAGCCTTGCGTGGAGAATCACACGCTGGCTTTGAATAATTTTTATACTCGCGTAACTCGCGAGTGTTGGGTATTCTGCGACTAGCGCAACCCTTACTGGCTTCGCGTCTCTCGCTAGGCACAGTAATAGCCTCGCGTGGAGAATCACACGCTGGCTTTGAATAATAATTTTTATACTCGCGTAACTCGCGAGTGTTGGGTATTCTGCGACTAGCGCAACCCTTACTGGCTTCGCATCTCTCGCTAGGCACAGTAATAGCCTCGCGTGGAGAATCACACGCTGGCTTGGAATAATTTTTATACTCGCGTAACTCGCGAGTGTCAGGAATTTTGCGTAACTCGCCAGTATTACCAGTCTCGCATGGAAAATCACACGCTGGCTTTTCCTTGCTTTTAAGGCAAGTTGTATCTTCGCGTTTAACGCGGTAGAGATTGGTCTCGCGGGTAGCGCGAGCCAATTTGCGAGGGACCATAGCCTCGCGTCCTCTAGAGTTAGCTCCGCGTCCAAGGCGGGCTCTGAGGGCTCTACGCCTCGCTCTCCGGTTCCTGTTCCGGAGTTGAGTCCTGGTCAGCCCAGTTCCCATGTCTTCTTCGGCAATCGAAAGCTCTTCCTCGGTTAGGATTTCTTGTGTGGACTCCGGCGTTATAACCGTAGTCTCCGAGGATCCCCGTCTCTCGGTGGATACCTTTCTACCCATCACTCGGGCATTGGAGTACATACGGCGATAGTGCCGTGTCTCATCGAAGTCACCTGATCCAGAGGAGAGGAACTCCTCGTACTTCTGCTGGTCGATTTCAACGACTAGCGTGTCTACTTCGGATCCGATCAAGTCAACGTCCGATTGCGCCACAATCTCTTCATCAGTGAAAGAGATGGCTCCCACTGTGGTCGCCAGTTTGTTCGTCGCAAAAGTTCCTTCGCTTCCTCCCATTGAATTAACTTAAATTACAATGAAAGTGAACAAGATATAAAAAAGAACAAACGAGAGGATTTTATAGTTCAATCTCTCTTTTTTACAATTTTTGTGGGATCTGTGGCGATGAGATCTGTCAAGCAGTTCCTTTGGACGATCGGTACGTTGAAATCTTCTCTTTTAAAGATATCGGCTGAACATAGACGATCTTCTCTGGTTTTTGATTTGTTCAAGGCTCTCTCGCGTAACTCGAACTTCTCAAGAACTCCAGAAAGAAGATGGTGATCTTCTCTGATCTTCACGAACTCAAGGCTCTGTGCGTAACTTGAATCCTCTAAGATTTCAGAAGATGATCAGCAAAGGCTTCAAGGTTCTCTCGCGTACTTGAATTGCCAAAGGATCGATAGGAGGCTTCCGATGCCAAGAAGAAGACGAACTCTGATCTCTGGTTTTTGATTAGTTCAAGGCTCTCACGCGTAACTCGAACTTTACCAAAACTTCCAAAAGATCCAAAAGAGCTCCCAAGGGTTTCACCAGGAAAGTATTTATAGCCCCAGGTTAATGCAAGAGTTTCTATCTAAATAGAACTCGCATTCATCAATGATTCCAATCAAATATCTTAGTTTTGATGGAATTCTGATTAGACTTGATTCGGGTATTTGGATAAGCCCAGAATCATAATCTCAATCAATTTGAGATTCTGGTTATCTGCTTACGTGGAGCTTTAATTGCATCAAAACGCGGCGCTAAATAACCAAAACGCGGAGCTAACGCGGAGCTAACGCGGAGCTATTGATCATCTCCGCGTTTTACTCAAACGCGAGGCTAATATAAGCCAGACTGCGGAATCAACGCGGAGCTATTAAACATCTCCGCGTTTTATTCAAACGCAGGGTTAATATAACCAAACGCGGGGCTATTGAATTAGCTCCGCTTTCTGTTGTGGAAAATCCTTTTAACTTAGAAATTTTTACTGCCAACATTAAGAAGTGATAGAGGTGGTGAATATGAGTCACCATTTGCACAAATTTGTGCAGAATATGGTATTATACATCAAACAACTGCTCCTTACACTCCACAGCAAAATGGAATTGCTGAGCGTAAGAACAGAACTTTAAAAGAAATGATGAATACCATATTAATAAGTTCTGATTTACCCCAGAACATGTGGGGGGAAGCTCTGCTTTCTGCCAATTATATTCTCAACAAAATACCCCAAAAGAAACTTGAGAAAACACCTTATGAATTATGGACAGGTCGAGTACCTAGTTATAAATTCTTAAGAGTGTGGGGGTGTCTAGCTAATGTTGCAATTCCTACTCCGAAAAGGAATAAAATTGGACCTAAAACTATTGATTGTATATTCATTGGATATGCGCATAATAGCAGTGCTTATCGTTTCTTTGTTTTTAACTCTGATCATCCAGAAATATATAAGTACTCTATTATTGAATCTAGGAATGCAGTATTTTTTGAAAATATGTTTCCTAGTAAAGAATATAATCCAAGTTCCTCTAAAAGAACTTGTGATGATATAATAAGAGAAACAGAGTCTGATTCTGGAAATAAAACCAATGAGGATGAATGTAGACGGAGCAAAAGGGCCAGGATTAATAAATCGTTTGGTCCGGATTTTCTAACATATATATTAGAAAAAGAACCTCAAACTTATAAAGAGGCTATGTCTACTCCTGAAACTCCTTTTTGGAAAGAAACTGTAAATAGTGAAATTGAATCAATTATTTAAAATCACACCTGGGAACTTGTGGATCTTCCTCCAGGAAGTAAACCATTAGGATATAAATTGATCTTTAAAAGAAAAATAAAACCTGATGGGTCTATAGATAAATACAAAGCTAGATTTGTAATAAAAGGCTATAGACAAAAGGAAGGTATTGACTATTTTGATACATATTCACCTGTAACAAGAATAACATCCATAAGATTAATAATTGCTTTTGCTGCATTATATAATCTTGAGCTTCATCAAATGGATGTAAAAACAGCATTTTTAAATGGTGAATTAGATGAAGAAATCTACATAGAACAACCTGAAGGGTTTGTAGTTTTAGGTAAAGAAAAGAAGGTGTGTAGACTTGTTAAGTCTCTTTATGGACTTAAACAAACACCTAAATAATGACATGAGAAGTTTGACCAAGTTATGTTGTCAAACGGATTTCGCTATAATGAATGCGATAAATATGTATATGTAAAAGGGGATATGCACAACTATGTCATTGTATGTTTATATGTAGATGACATGATTATCACCGGTAGCATGGTGGCTCTAATTAAGGAAGTAAAAATCATGTTAATATGGAAATTTGATATGAAAGACTTAGGTATTGCAGATATTATTCTTGGTGTTAAAATCTCCAAGACATCTGATGGATATACCTTATCCCAGTCACATTATATCGAGAAGATACTCGGAAAATTTGACAAGGAAAATACTGATATAGCTAAGACACCTGTAAATATGAGTCTACATCTTACATAGAATATAGGTGCTAGTATATCACAGTTAGAATATTCTCAGATCATTGGCAGTCTTATGTATTTAATGAACTGCACAAGACCTGATATTGCATACTCAGTAAGCAAACTGAGTAGGTTTACAAGTAATCCAGGGGAGAACCACTGGAAAGCAATAGTTAGGGTACTCAAATATTTGAGATACACTACTAACTATGGGTTGCACTATACTAGATATCCTACAGTGATTGAAGAATACACTGATGCTAACTGGATTACCGATTCAAAAGATATCAAATCCACAAGTGGATATATCTTTACTATTGGAGGTGGAGCCATCTCTTGGAAATCTTCTAAACAAACATGTATAGCCAGATCCACTATGGAACCTGAATTTATAGCTTTAGATAAAGCTGAAGAAGAAGCAAAATGGCTTCGAAACTTTTTAGAAGATATTCCAATGTGGCCTAAACCTGTGTCAGTAATATGCATCCATTGCGATAATCAATCAGCAATTGGAAGAGCACAAAATGTATTATATAATGGAAAGTCACGACATATACGTCATAGGCATGAAACTGTAAGACAACTGCTTACAAACGGAATAATATCTCTTGATTATATAAAATCAAAAGATAATATTGCAGATCCATTAACAAAAGGCTTGACTAGAGATCAAGTATATAATTTGTCGAGGGGAATATGATTACAGCCTACTAAAGAGTAACTCCATAATGGCAACCCAACCTAACTGACTGGAGATCCCAAGATCTAGGTTCAAAGGGACAACCGAATTGTGGAGGAACTCGAAAGAATCACTGAGGAAAATATTTCCTATCTCATTTCTATGGTAAAATAGTGATTACCTGCAACGTGTTAGAATAAGCTAAACTTTTAATGATCCTTATATCTTAGAAATCTAAGTGGAGTATGGCAGGATACTCTTGATAAGAGATCACCTATGTGAGTGAGAAGGGGCCGCTTCTATGAGAATGAGAAAGGCTAAATTCTCTAAGAGCACTCACAGAATTACCAGGTTGTCCAAGGCCAAAATGGACACAACATAGAATCTGATAAAGTTGAAAGAAATCGTGTGAATATTATTGTCTTAGTTTACATCAAAAGCTGAACAGTTCAAAAACATCGTGTTCACTGGTTAGCAAGTAAACTTGATAATATTTCACTAGGGAAGGTTCAAAGCCAAAAACCACCTCTCCCGATGCGGTAACTTTCTATTACACTTTCTGGTTATTTGCATTAGAGTCTAAGCCATTTCATTCATGTGGGGGATTGTTGAATTCATTCACTAATTTGAACCTTAAATTGAGCCAATTCACTAGTTCAAATTAAATGAATTAAGTGAATTGAAATTGACTTCAAAAGTTGACTACATAGCAAAGGAACAAAAAAGGAAGATGAAAAGATAGTCCCACATTGGATAGAGAATTGTAAGGATGTGGTTTATATATGGTAACTTGTTCCATTACTTTGCTTATGTAAGAAGAGGAAAGTCTTGAGCACCACGGGTGGTGCTACGCACCGCCCGCACACGCACGCGCACGCGCACGCGCGTGTGCGAGGGCGAATGGGCGTTTAGGGCGCATTGGGCGCTTTAGAGGCGCACTTTGCACTTCGCACGTACGCAACGTCGCAACGGTCACAACTGTTGAAACGGCCAACTGTTGCGACTGTTGAAAACTCAACCGTTGCGACTATTGAAAACCTATAAATAGGGTCTGGGTCAGAGTTTCAGAATATACGTTTTTTCTTTTCTGCCTCTTCTTCTGCAGACAGAAGTTCCTGAATTTCTGTCTACAGAAGACTTCTGTTCAATTCCATCATCCAGTCCTGCATTACATTACATAAACCAGAGAGAACCTCTATCAGATTCGCCAGAGCAGAGGGATTGCAGCTTCCTTTTGTATCCTAGGAGATCGACGTCCAAGAAATCCAGAAGCAAACAGTGGAGGACGAATCGATTTTAAGAAGATAGTGTCCAACACTAGCCTCGATCTTCATCCAATCTACTTCCTGTCATCTTCCAGTGGTCTTCCAGTCTTCCTGCAAGTATCTGAACAAGGTTTTTCATAATCTAGTTTCTTTTTTATTCTGTTTAGGTTAAGTAAACTAGTTAAAGAAAAATAATTTAATTATTTCTGTAAACAGTTTAATTCTGGAAACTGTGTTAGGAAATAAGAACAGTAATAATAACAATTTAATTATTCTGTTTAACACTGAAACCTAATTACAGAATTAATTTCCTGCAAGTTAATAGTAGCAATTCTGTGTAGTAAATCTGTTAACTACAAATCTGCCCTCCTGTGTCAATCTAAAACATATATGTACGTTTCAATCTGCAACCAGAGCATTTAGTAACCTCCACATATACAATATATTAGAAGACATATACTTAAATATAGCCCAACATTTCTATGATATGAGTTGCAAGTTAGAATTTTTTCTTCGTCTTCATGATGTGATGCATTATGCAATTATATGAGTTTCTCAATAGATTTTCTTTATTTCAAGATGATAGGTTATTTTCCTCTATTGTGGTGCTGGTGGAATTCATTCCCACTCCACGATGCATTTATCTAAGCATGCAAGTTTTTTCTAAAGATGATGATATTGTTGAGCGTGGGAAAGAGTTGACTTCTTTTATCTCTGTTTTTTTTTTTTTTTTTTTTTTGTATTTTCTAGATAATAAAATTGGGAGTGGGTTCAGTTTGCAAAAAACAGAAATTCAGATATGAATGTGTAAAAGCTACAATAAGGGAAAAAGGGATTTCCAAAGAAGCACACCACTTTTCCTAGTGAGCCCACCAGGCAGTGTATTTTTAATCCGGACTTTTAATCCGGACTGTTTTTAAGTGACCTCACTAGAAAAAATGGTGTGCTCCATTGGAAACTCCCGGGAAAAAAAGATAAAGAGAAATTCTAAATGCGCACTACACTTTTCTTAGTGAGCACCATCTCCTATAAATAATTACAAGTTTGTTATTTTTTTTTTCAAAAAAAACCTTTTATCCATTTCTTAGTGAGCACCATTCCCACCATTTTCCTCTCATTTTTTTTTCTTAGTAAGCACCATTCTCACCATTTTACTCTCATCTTTTTTCTTAGGGAGCACCATTCTCTTCGTCTACTCCTCTTTAAATGCGGAATAATGATCGGAACGGGAGAAGTTGAAGAGAAAACGAGGCGGAGCAACGAGATTTAAGGATAGGATTTCTAAAAAAATTAACAGGAGAAAAAATCCATTGTTGAGAAGTGGAGAAGTTAAAGTTAGAAGGAGGATGGTGCTTATCAATAAAGATTTATCATATTTCAAAAATATGTGGTGCTCATTTTATATGAAGCTCACTTAGGGGTGGCAAATGGGCCGGGCGGTCTGTTGGGCACGCTCGGCCTGGGTCTCCGGCCTGAGCCGAGATGCCCTGAGCTGCCAGCATGGTTCGGCCCGGCCGAGCCGAGCTGTGCCTGACACGTGTCGGGTACGGCCCGGCACGTTATTTATTTATGTCGTTGTGAGTTTCTTGCAAATTAAATTTGCAAATTTTACCCTTCAACGGTCAAAATGACATTTGGGTTTTTTTTTTAATTTTTTTTGCCAAAACAAATCTTTTCTTTCCCTATAAATAACCACCCCATCCTCTATATTCATTCTTCCTCACAAATCACAATTATCTCAAAACTCTTTCCAACTTGCAACTCTCTCGAAATTCTCCAAGCAAGCAAGCAAACATCAAGTAAGCAAGTATCAAGTGTTTAAGAAGTCTCAAGCAAGTAAGTATGAAACAAATCTCAATTAAGCTCATCTTTCGGCTTTCTCTTTCTCTCATCTCTCTACTCTCATCTCTCAAGTAGTTTTAACTTTCAAATCTCAACTCTCAAGAGATTGAGCTTTTTATAATTTGAATTTTTTAATTTAGTTTTTTCGTGGTTTTTTTGAAATAGATGCATACTCGTCCGATACTTCTTCCTCTCAAGTCGTAGAGACTTTTTCCCTTTTTTTTATCAAATAAAGAATATAAAAGTCGTTGCCAACCATTAGAATACTCTTTTCAAGTACCATTTGCATTATAATCAAATGAAAATATAGAATCAACTAATATATATGTCTGCAGAAGAGCCCACCGAAACAAGCATACCCAAAACCCAAACAACCACCCCGGTAGGACTTCGAAATAGACATATAGAAACATTTTGAAAAATTTATGGTTGTATTAGAAAAGTTAGATGTAAGTATTATCAAAAACTCTACTTTTTCCCTTTAGATACTGGAATGGGTCATCTTAAAAGCACTTAGAAAAAGCACACCCACCAAATGAACCACAACAAATACAATTAAACATCTACGGAGGAACTTCAGGAACTTTAAATATAATCCTATAACCTGTAGAGAAGAATTAATAACATACATAGTATATGTCGAACAATATTTTTCTATGGCCAAGACCCAAAATTAGAAAAAATTATAAAAAAGTTTTTTAGTCCCGAATATAAAATAGTCTCACATTCTACATGTAAATTCGACATTGTAAATATATATAAAAATAAGAGACAAATTTTAATTACCATTTTAACTTCTTTAATTTACATAATAGCAACAACCTCATATTGTTAGGAGACCTTAAATAGTTGTTATTATTTATGTATAATGGCCAATCACATAAATTAAGATTCGACGATACAAAAAAGAATAATTGGCTTTAGGATATTTGAATTTTCTCACAATACACATAATCTATCACAATTTTTATTTAGTGTTTCTGGGACCTTTGGAATATAAAGATTTTTTTTTTCCATTTCTTTTGATAATACTTCCGAAAATATTGCCGTAATAAAAATTTTAAAAAATATCACTAAACCAATTTTAGATGGCAAATTATTTTATATTAGGTGTATTTGTCACATACTTAATTTGTGTGTGCAAAATAGATTAAGAATAGTAAATGATTCAATAACTAAACTTAGGAATAAAATAATATTTATAAAAAATAGTGGGCCAAGAAGACAATCATTTAAACAAATATGTAGGAATTTTAAAATCTCACCTAAAATTTTACCTCTAGATATAAAAACAAGATAGAATTCTACATATAAAATATTAAACATGACAATTAAATATAAAGATGTAGTAATAGAATTATCATTTTGTAGTTTATATTTAAATGAATTAAACCATTTGCATTACATTTGTAATTTTTAAAGCAAATTTGAAAATACCAATAGAGCACTTTCAGGTACTTACTACCTAACTACACATATTGCACTATATTATATAACCGAAATTAGTTCGGTTTTAATGAAAGTAGGAATAACTCAATACTTAAAGATATTGTTTAACCCGTAGAAACTAAATTTAATAAATATTTAAGAAATTTCTATACTTAATATATTTTGCAACTGTTGTAAATCCACGTTGTAAGTTAGATGGAGTGGAAATTTTAATAGATTTATTTTATAAAAATATGTGTTATCCAGATAATGTTAAGTATTTAGTTAATAATATTAAAATTTATTTAGATATTATGTACCATACATATAAAAATATGTATGGTGATAAATCACAAACTACGAAAGAACCAACTGCTAAAGAAATTCGAAACCTAATAATGTCATTTGTATTTTACCCAAAAAAATCTAGACAATCTAATACTTCTTTTAATGAATTTCATTATTATTTAGAAATGACCAACTATGAAGATGACTTAGTCTCTGAATGTTATGAAGACTTTGATATTTTGGCCTAATGGAAATCACAGAAAAAAAATATATCATGTGCTTTTCAATATGATCCGTGATCTACTAATCCTTTCGGTGTCTACAGTAATATCAGAGTCTGCTTTTAATGCAGATGGTAGAGTGCTAACAGAGGAGAGGAACTCAATGACAATAAATATATTGAAGATGTGTATTTGTTTGAAAGACTTGCTTGACACTGAACAAAGGGAATAAGGACTATCTAACAAAATAGAGTAAGGGAACTCACGAGAGGATGAATGAAAATTGAAGACTTTTGTATTTTGAATTCTAATTTCTACATTTGTATTTTTTTCATATAATTTTTTTAGAACTCATAAATCTCTTAAAAAAATACTAAGAACAAGTTTAAGGTGACAGCCAGAGTTCTCTTCTGTCTCTTCGGGCTTTGTATGATTTCCAAAAAGATTTGGAGAGTAATTTTGTTAATGTAATGAGATTTAATATAATAAGATTTCACTTTTACTATTTTTTTCTTATTAGATCTAATTAAATTAAGTTAACTATTCTATTAAACTAACATAATAATCAAATTAATTATTTTAAAAAAATAAAAAAACGTACCGGCACGATCAAGTACAAACGCAGCATGTGTCCGACGGGCCGAGTTCGGACCAATGCTTGGACGGACGTGTGGCACGTCCTGAAAACAAGACGTCCGTGCCAGGCACGACAGGTCTTTGCCAGAGGCGGGCCGTGCCAGAGGCGGGCCATTGCCACCCCTGAGGTCCCTAAGGAAAGTGTGGTGCGCATTTAGAATTTCCCAGAGATTAAAAAGGAAAATGAAAAACACATGATGATCAAAATCGCAACCCCGTTCCCCCTTTCCTCGTTCCCTATAAACTGGCTTCGACTTCAACTTCCAGATTCCGTCTCCTCGCTTTCCTCGCTTTCCCCGCTTTGTGAAGAAACAGAGGAAAAAAAAAGAAAAAAAAGAAAAAAAAGAAAAAAAAAAACTTCGCTAGGGTTTTGAACTTTGAATCTCCGATCGTAAGCAAGGAGAGATGAAGATCACCGCCCTCCTCGTCCTCAAGGCTACCGGCGGCGCCGGTGAGTCCTCGTCGTCAGGATCAGCGGATCCGGTGATCTTGGCTAACGCGACCGACGTCAGCCACTTCGGGTTCTTCCAGAGGGGCCCGGCCAAGGAGTTCATCGTCTTTGTCGGCCGAACCGTTGCCAAAAGGACGCCTCCTGGTCAACGACAGTCCGTTCAGCACGAAGGTCTCTCTCTCTCAGATCTTTGTACCTATTACCGTTCTGGATTAAAGATCTAGCTGAAGAATCATTTTTTGTTTATGCTAAAAAAGAATAAATTTTATTTATGGAGAAGAGAATGTAGTCAGAAGTGCTCAAATTAACTTGTGATTTGATTACGGCTCAAAAAATAAAAATAAAAATTACGACTTGATTGGAGTGTCTTGTTCAATCAGTTGGCTAGCTTGGCCATTCTAATTAGTTCGGTTTGGTTTAGGAGATGAAGGTGAATTTAATTTTTCTTTGTTTGCTTTATGGTTAAAAACTGGGAGAAATTGTGAAATGTAGCCTGTTTTGGTTCTAGATAGTAGGACATTGAGACTGCTTGAGTTTGATTTGCATCTCATACCTCTCGCTTGACCAGAGAAGTTTATACATTGTGGTAGTACATTGCATTTTGAAATGGGCATAAAATTGTATAATTTGTTGATTGTTAGAAGTTTCTATTTTGCGATCACAATCATCATATTTACTTTTGTCATTATTTATACCACTTTCATTCTGTTTCAGTGAGGGTCTGTTTATTTCACTGGGATATGGCTGAAATGCTTTGACATGCTCATTGTACTTGGAGCCCTTTCTTGGGGAATTGCTATTTCACTGATTGTTTCTCACTAAATGGATAAACTTTTTTGGTTTCGTCAGCAATTATCATTGAAATTGGTATTGATTAGTTCGTTTAGCTTACAAGTCAAATTCAGAAGGTGTCAAGCAGTCTACGAATGCAAACTGCCGTGAGAGCAGATTGAATTTCAGTCGTTCAGGAGGAATTATATATAAAGTGTTTCTTCTAGTTCTTACATTTGTTATATATGAAAAAAATGCAAACTAGCATTTGATTCCACTTACTGGTTTTCGTCATGCTTGCTAATGATTCTTTTTCGCGAGAAACAAATGATGGAATAGTACATAGTTAAAGATCCCTTCGCATTTTAGACGCATCAGGAATTTTTACAATTTCATCAATCTTTCTGCCAAAACAAATCAGCCATGCAGTAAATCAGAGTTCTCAGCTCTGATTTCCAAATGCAAGAAGACCAAATAAAGAGGAAAAATTGATTACTCAGATGTAATTGATTTAGGGGGACCCTTTCTACCCCTTTTCCTTTGGCATTTTTCATGCAAAACAGATGCATGAAATGTATTTAAAGACTGTAAAGGGATATGTACCCTCAAAAAGAAATGGTGGAAATGCAGAGACTTGTGTATTTCAATTTAGTTGTACGTATCACCTAATGGATTGGGGTTTCATACCAAACAAGGAGGCCTTTAGAATCATTTAGTACTTTCATCCTTTACAAAAGCATACCTTTAATTAACATCTTGAATTGGTGCTTAAAAAAAAAAATTAACATCTAGAGTGTTGCTCCTTCACTTAAAAGTGCAAAGAGTGTCATTTCCCTATCACAAATGTGTTGAACATTATAAAAGAGCAAATTATTTGGCCACTGATAATGCTTGTGCTCGCATTCTTGTTTTGTTCCTTTTAGACTTTAAATGTGGTCGCAGTCTCTCTCTCTCTCTCCCCCCCCCCCCCCCCCCCCCCCCCCCCCCACCATTTCAACAGTATCTACTTTTCAGTATACATAATGGGATGTAGAAAATTCTACCATCACTTTTCGATATAATTATTTTTTGACAAAGTTTGACTAGGATCGTACCTTTAGGATTTGACCCAGAAATTGTATCAATTGAAAAGTACATTATGGAGCATTAAATTTTACAATCCAACTGTGTATATGTAGCCTAAAGCTGAAAATAAACATATAGAAATAAAATATTCTTTTTAGTTTTTACCAGTGCAGCAACATTTTACAAAGTGAGTGCTAGTACATTGAAAAATTATATTGTGGAGCTCCTAGATTAGAAATGTGGACAGTTGATCTTGATCTAAACAATATGAAATTATTCTACTCCTAATTTTATTGGGTTGGGAATGTTCCAGGCATTTATCTAAACAACTTGAAAAACCGTGAAGTGTTTGCATCAGCTAATGCACAAATAGAAATCATAAAAAAAAATGGTTTTCTAATAAATTTTAACTGATATAGATCATGCTTAAAGCTTTGGGTTCTTCCATTGGTGCCACGGATTTGTAGTTTTCATGTGATATGATCTATGCTCAAATCTGATCAATTGGATCCTAGTCAAACTCATTATTTGGCTATTTGCTTACCTGAACTGAAGAAATATAGTTGCGTAATATGCACTCTTAATTATATAAGCACTCAGATTCTAGTGCATGATGTGAGTAGATGGCGATAATCTTGCCAAAAAGGCCGGTAGAAGTGAACTTGAGTATTAAACTACCATTTGTTCTGAGAGATTAATCAGGTGTATTAGCTCTGTGAACGAGAGTTTATATCTATGTTTGATGCCTGTTTGCATGTCTATTATTGTTTCTTTTTCTAATGTTATAAAAATTTGCTTAGCCCCATGAACCTTATTCTACTCTCTTTTACTTGATTTCTATTTTAGAGTACAAGGTGCATTCATACAACAGAAATGGTCTTTGCGCATTGGCGTTCACGGATGATAATTATCCTGTTCGAAGTGCATTTTCACTTCTGAACAAGGTAAGTACTTTATTTTCTGTGCCTGCAGAACATTAATTAGTGTTATGTAAACTGGAATAAAGTTGATGAATCTTGGCTGTGTGGTAGCATATGGAATGTCTTTGCAATATACTGTTCTGTGTATAATGAATCTTTTACATCTGACAGCCTATTAATGCCTGTTTGTATATTGGGATCATCCAACTAGTTTGATCTATATTTCTTTGTCAATTTGGTTGAAGCCTGTTCTACATAGCACTCTCATCACCATCACCACTCTCATCACCATCACCTCTTCCTATCAAAATGGGTTACTTACGAAATGCAAATCCAACTTGATGAGGCCTACTGAAAATTTGGCAAATTTTATAGTCAACTGATAAGATGGTGCTAATTTTTTTAGCCATAGTTTATCCAAGGTAAGCTATGTTTAAGCAAGGACATTTCCACATGACCACATAGGCTGTTTGCATCTAGGATGGCCTGCCTATTTGGTTATACAATTTATACTTGCACAATGAAGGCACATCTTCCAAAAGCTCACTAGAGTGTGATGATCATGATATTTGTTAAAGGAGATATCATTCGTCCCAGAGGCATCCTTGGAGTGAAATAGCGAATGAAAAGATATTTTCTGATATTTAATGGACCATATGTTTCTGCCTCTTGATCAGAATTTGTGTACCGATACACTGAGGCATATTGGAGACGTGAAAATTTGGATATTTGTGAATAGTTGTCACGTCAGTGGACGTGGAATAGAAATGGATGTGAAACATGTGTGGGACTTGTAATTATATAATGGAAGTAAAAAATGATGACTTCTTTTTGAACTAAAATATGATGAACTTTTCACTTTTGAGAAACACATAGGAAACTGAAAATGATAAGTGACTAGAATGGAAGGAACCAGGAAGCTTTGTGGAACGCCTACAGGATATTATGTAGATGCAGTGTGCAAAACTGTTGGAACACTTAAAATATAAACGCAGCATACATGGTGATTAAAAATATTTTGAGAAAATATAAGATAGCCCAGACTCTCTATATTTATGTTTTAAATAAACAACAATCTATAAGCCAAGGTTTCAAAGCTTGTCTGGTTATAAAAACAACTTGGACATATCAGACTAGAAGTTGACTGTGTTCTGAAATACACATCTAGCTATCTGAACCTGCTGATATTGGAGTTCATTCCAGGGTATGGCATCACCAATTTTCCAGCTAGATCTTCCAGAAACTGTCGTAGACCAATGAACCTTGGTGCAACTCCAAGTTGGTAAGGAGCCTTAGAAAAGGGGAAAAACCATAATGATCTAAAGAGCAAAAGAAATGATAATGAACAGGCTACATTATCACCTTTTATAAAATGAGGTCTGGTGGAGAGAGACCTATAGTCTACTCAGGTCAAGCAGCATCCATTCCTCTACCTTCCTTTTCCCGCTGCTTATCCTGTTATTTCAGTCTGGAAGACAGGCAGGGATTGATTGTGGTGTACGATCTATTTAGGGGCTTCAGGTACATGGCTTAACTTAGTTAAGTTTTTCTCCTTATAGGAGCCCTCCATAGCCATGGTTCTTCTAGATGCTTTAGGCCATGGTATAGTTTACTCCTTCCCCTTCGTCACTGCCCTTCATCCACACAAATCTTAAAGTTGACTCCATCACATAAGGGTGCAGTTGGCAATTGAGAGAAGATTGTAGTTATCATCCATTAAAATGGTTTGGGTTGTCCTGGTTCCGTATTGGATCCAGTTTATGGGCTTATTTCTGGAAAAAAGAAGAAAATTTGTATCAACTCTATAAAATAGCTGCAGATGTTACGAGTTTAGAGTTTAGGTCAGGCGCTATAATATTATGGATTTTGTTTGCTTCTCATGTCAATTCAGATAGCTTCTACTGGATAACTGTAACAGAAGATTTTTATACATCAGACAAGATACCTTATGCTGTTGCTTGCTAGCCTTTTTGATGCACTTATGTTAATAGTACATATGCTTATGTACACTTGTATAATCTGTAGGTACTGGATGAATATCAAAAGGCTTTTGGGGAATCCTGGAGAACTGTAAAGGCAGATTCTACACAACCATGGCCCTATTTGAATGAGGCCTTGGGGAAATTTCAGGTTCGTCTCCTTTTTTCTTGAACATTTGTTGGCCAGTGTAACTAAAGCTTTGTTGTGTAACAAGTTGAATATTTACTTAGTGTGGTAATTCTTATACTTTGATTTTACGCAAATAATTAAAAATGGTTTTTTTACATTTTTTTATTATCGATTCCATTTTTCTATTAACGTAACTTCATATTATCTTCCTAAAATTTTCTTTCTCCCAAACTTATTTAGGATCCTATGATCTGTACTATTTAATTCAGGACTCTTCATTTTCCTGAAATCAAAAGCAAATTCAAATCAGCACCTAATAAGTAACAGTGCATCACCTTTTTGGAAATTTTGTTATAGGTCAAGAGTAAACAATCAAAATATCAGCTATACTTTTCTGGATTAAGTTCAATGGATTAGCAGCACAAATTATTCTTTTGCTTATGCCAAAATGTTTATATTCGTACAACTCTAGTTCTTTACTGCTTAATAATTTATCATGAAGCGGAAGCTGCTGAATTAAGCTCACTTTTGAACATTTATTATTTTCCATTAGGATCCTGCGGAGGCTGACAAGTTGCTGAAAATTCAGAGGGATTTGGATGAAACCAAAATTATCCTAGTAAGTATGGATATGCGGTTTGCACATACACAACTTACTTTTGAGTTTGATACATTTATACTTAGAAGTTAGAACTACTTTTTTTTTTTTTTTTAATTCACCAATCGTATGCAGGCTCCATAATAAAAATAACAGTAGTAACTACTGAGTAGTTGCTGGAGCATGTAGTAGTATACTATTTAAATAAAGTAAGAAATAGGGCTTAGACAGAAAACATACTAAACTCACGTTAATTAGGTGTTTTCAAGACTTTGAATGGGTCTATTCTCATACTGTTTCAGTTGGTAATATATTTGTAAGATTCTACAGGAATCATCAGCACGATTGGCTTTGTCTTTTATGTTGAGACTTTAGACTGTTACTTTAGTAATCTGTATTGTGTTCTTATTGTTAGTTGTGTGTTTGTGTTTCTCTTTTGTTTTTCCATTTTCATACTTGGGCGAAGGGCCTACCTGTAGGCTTACATTCGTTTTCTTTTTTGTTGGTTTTGGTGCATGTATTTTTGGGCTTTTTTTGGGGTGGGGTGTGGGAGGGTCACTGCAATTTCTTTTTTTTTTTGTTTTGTACTGTTAAGAAGATAACAATGACAAAACACCCTACCTTATACTAAGCAAGTGTTATCTTCGAATGAAACATATCAAGCCACTTCCAGTGAGTTGTCTATATTTTTCCTTAAAAGCCACTTCTAGTGAGTTGTCTATATTTTTCCTTATCAGCTACGTGAATGAAACATATCAAGGCACTTCCAGTGAGCTGTCTGCATTTTTCCTCATCACCTACTATTACAAATAGGACAAGGTTGTGCCATTGTGAACCGGAATGGTCTGGTCCGAGTCATGGGAACATCCTCTCCACTGGAGACATTTGACCTTCCCCAGACTTCACCGTGGTGGGAGCCATGTGCTGGGGTTGCTGCTTTTATCTAGGCCTTATCATTTTGCTTGTCATGGATGGTTATGTTAATAGAAGTTCCCTGCTTCTGCTGATGCTTTGAGGGCCATCTTATTAATTTCTTCTTCAACAGATTTAGATTTCATGGTTTCCCTTGATAGATACGCTTGGCAAAGGCATCAAGGATAGTAGCTAAGCTACTAAACGATCATATCGTATGTTACACATTCAGTGTTTTTTCTTTTGTGTGTATTTTTAAACAGCACATGTTTTAATCTTGATTCATTGAGGTTATTTCATAAAGAGGATTGGTTTATGAAATAATAGTCCCAAGAAGAAATAAAGCAAACCCACTCTCTTTTATCAGAAGAATATTTGTTGTTCGACTCTTTTCAGAGATTTTCTCATTTATTGCATGAATAACAATCCTTTGGCAGTTTTTTTTTGCGAAGCTTTGGTTTGCCCTGTTAAGATCTCTCTCACAAAGTCTCCTCACATTTAGGACCTATCCATCTCACCTCCTGGAGTCACGGGTGGGATTATGCTTGTCCCTTGCAAAATGTCAGCTTAAAAGTACGCTATATGTAATGAGACAAAGTTTGATCATTTAAAAGATTGCTCGTCCATTACTGAGTCAATTTTGGTTGTCTCAGTGTGAAATCAATTAGATCTAGTTACTTTTGACTGTAGCAACCATTTTTCTCCTGCTTAAAGAAACAGCCAAAATTTTACTGGCACGTTTCATGCCCTTTTGTTTGTTAAATGGGTAGAGGGTTGATGAAGCATATCCTTTTTTTTGTTTTATAATAGTGCTGATAAGTGTTTAACACTTGGTCTTGCAGTTATTTTACGATCACGAGATTCATAGCTTTGCTTGATTCTGATGCCCTAAGGTTCCATCCAAGAGTGATTTTCTCCCATTCCATCCGAGAGTCAGTTTCCCCTTCTTTCAATGATAAGTGTTGACAGATGTTTTCACGGTCATTTCACGATCGCAAGATTAACAGTTGCTTGATTATGATGCCCTAGGGTTCCATCCTTTTGTTTGTTTTATATTATCCTTTTGTTTGTTTATATCCTTTTTGTTTGTTTATTATCCTTGATGCATAAATAAATAAAGAAGAAACAAATATCAAATGTCCTTCTCTTTGGGTGAAATTTTTATATGCAGTGATAATGTTTTGCTGATTGGCATCTTACGTCTATCTTCTTAATCTGGTGCAGCATAAAACCATCGATAGCGTGCTTGCGCGAGGGGAAAAGTTGGATAGTTTAGTGGAAAAGAGCTCAGATCTGAGTGCAGCATCCCATGTAAGTAAAACGTGTGCATGCTCGCTTCGGTACTAATGCCTAATGAATATAATGTACTTCTAAAGTTACATCTTCATGTGCACATGCATTGAGTCTGAAAATGCACGTACCCTTCTGGCTTAGGCAACATTTCTTTTTGAGATTATCCCTGGGTGCATGGCTCTGGTCATTTCTGCTGACTGTACTTGTAATTTGGTCAGACCTGTTCTGTGTCCTGCTAGCTGAACCTGCCTTGCTAGCCTCCCTCATCTGACTTTTGTGATTTACTTGACGTGCAAGGGATTTTGGTATCTATTGCTGCTAATGGCATCTACCATCAAGCATGCCAGAGAGGGGGAGTGCTCTAGGCATCATGGAAGGGATCTTGAGTTGGTGCCCACTACTGCTGCTAATTGTTGGCAGTGAAAATTTCTAAGTAAATAGAGTTTTCCACAACAGAATGCGGAGCTAACTCTGCAACTCTGGTTCTTTAGCTCTGCGTTTTGATGCGATTAGCTCCGCGTGAGCAGATAACCAGAATCTCAAATTGATTGAGATTATGATTTGGGCTTATCCAAATATCCAAATTAAGTCCGATCAGAACTCTAAATCAAGAGATTTAAATCAAAACTAAGATATTTGATTGGAATCCTTGATGAGTACAAATTCTATTTAGATAGAAACTCTCATATGATCGTAAGGCTATAAATACCCTCTTGGGGAAGCCCTAGGGGTTTTTTTTCGGAATCTGAGGTCTTTTTCTGGAGTTTTGTAGAAGTTCGAGTTACGCATAGAGCCTTGAACGAATCAAGACCAGAGAAGATCATCTATAGTCGGCCGCCATCTTCAAGAGAAGAGTTCTACATCAGATCGTCCAAAAGAGCTGCTTGACAGATCCCATCGCCACACAGATCCCACATCATATTGTAAAAGAGAGCGATAGATTATAAATCCTCTCGTTTGTTCTTTTTTTTTTGTTCTCTTTCGTTGTAAATCAAGTTATTTCAATGGAAAGAAGGTAACGAATTTTTGCTGCGAACAAACTGGCGACCACAGTGGGAGACGTCTCTTTCACCAGAGAAGAGATTGTGGCACAATCAGACGTCGATAGGATTGGATCCGACGTAGATATGCTCGTCGTTGAAATCGACCAGCAGAAGTACGAGGAGTACCTCTCCTCTGAATCAGGTAACCTGAACGAAACGCGACACTATCGTCGCGTGCGCTCCAATACCCGAGGAACGGGTAAAAAGGTATCCATTGATGAACGGAGATTCTTGGAGACGCAACCATAGAGCCGGTGTATGGACAGGAAATCCTAGCAGAGGATGACCTCTCTACTGCCGAAGAAGGCCTGGGAACTGGATTGATCAGAACCCAACTCCGAAATAGAAATCGGAGAGTAAGGCGAAAAGCCCTCAAAGCCCGCCTTGGACGCGAGGCTAACGTCATAGAACGCGAGGCTATGGTCCCTCGTAAACTGGCTCGCGCTAATCGCGAGACCAGTCATTATCGCGTTAAACGCGAAGTTGCAACTTGCGTTGATCGCAAGGAAAAGCCAGTGTGTGATACTCCGCGCGAGGCTATTACTGAGCTTAGCGAGAAATGCGAAGCCAGTAAGATTTGCTCTAGTCGCGAAATTTCTGACACTCGTGATAAACGCGAGTATAAAATCTCCTTAAAGCCAGCGTGTGATTCTCTACGCGAGGCTATTACTTGGCCTAGCGATAAACACGAAGCCAGTACAACTTGCGAGAAACGCAAGACTTTTGACACTCGAAATAAACGCGAGGATAAAAATTCCTTAAAGCCAGCGTGTGATTCTCCACGCGAGGCTATTACTGGACTTAGCGATAAACGCGAAGCCAGTACGACTTGCGAGAAACGCAAGATTTTTGACACTCGCGATAAATGCGAGGATAAAAATTCCTTACAGCCAGCATGTGATTCTCCACGCGAGGCTAATACTGAGCTTAGCGATAAATGCGAAGTCAGTAGTACTTGCGATAAACGCAAGATTCCTCAGCTCCGCGTAAATCGCGAAGACGATTGGCAAATTGTCGTTAATCGTAAAAATCGTGCTAGACGCGAAGATGTGACTTGTGTTAATCACAAGAGTAAGCCAGCGTGCAGGAATTTTCTTCCACGCGGGGCTAAGATTCCAGAAGATAAACTTCTGAAGAAACGCCAAGCCAGCGTAAAACGCGAGGCTAGCGTAGCAAAACGCGGAGCTATTCTTCAGGCCCACGATGCAAAACGCGGAGTTATTTCTCAGCTCCGCGCTCCAAAACGCGAAGCTATTTCTCAGCTCTGCGTAGATCAACCCGAATACAAAATCATGGCTGATCGTCGCATCAATGGACTAGAACTGAACTCCAGTAATTCCAAGAAACTTCAACAGGCGCCTGGATCTTCTAAACAGTTGAATGGGTCCCACGATTCCATGACTAAAGTCACTAACCTCAGGGAGTATCTAACCAAGAAGAGAGGTATAGAACAAGTTCAAGTCGAACCTGTCTGTCATTGCCAGCAACTCATGACGGCGGTATTCGCTGTAATAGATAATTGTTGCTGCAACAATAACATGGTATCGGTGTTCGACCGGTTAACCAAGTCTGACAAAAACCCTGCTAAGAAAACAAAAGCTACTTCCCAAGCAGAACGGAGAATTGTAACTTCCAACATGGTCGGCAAGGGTAAGAAAGTCATTGAAAGAGATGATAATTCAGAGTCAAGTGATGAAGAACCTCATCACTTCACCCGACTAAAATCAGGAGCTGTCCCACCTCGAAACTATAAGAAACTTGTAAAAGGTTCTTATGACGACGACAACAATAACTCGGCTATAGTTTCATCTCGTTCCTCTGCATCATCTCGGCTACAAAAGTCAGCATTACATATGGCGGATAAATCTGACGACATCGATAAAAAATTTGAAGCCCAAGAAAAGATAATTCGGGAGCAACAAAAGACAATTGAAGATCTTAAAATGATTCTCTCGAAAGTGGTCGAAAATACTCAGAAGATTGTTGAGGATAACGCTAAGAAGGAAAAAGAAATCTCGTTCAATAAACTGAACGAGGAAGAAAAGGAAGAAAAAGCCCACTCAACATATGAGGACGAGGACAAATATTCTTTTCATGATCCACATGAAGAGAAAATTGAGAAATTGCAAAGTCAACTCGAAGCGCTAATGCACAAAAAAGAGTTGAAAGAATCGGGAGTCTCAAGACCATATCCGCCTGAATGGGATATGGTACCATACCCTCAGAAATATAAACCGCTTAAATTGGAGCCATATGACAGGAAAGGGTCTTCCAGTCAACATATTTACTACTTCTTGTCCCAAGCAGGACATTTGATGGGCAATGACCCAGTAATGACCAAGATATTCGCAAGTATTTTGCGAGGGCCTGCCTTCACTTGGTTTATGCAGCTGCCCCCATGTACTATCAATACCTGGTTTGACGTCGAGAAACAGTTCTTGGCGCTTTTCTTTGAGGATGATACCGAGATATCGGTTCATTCCCTCCTTGCAACGAAACAAGGGGAAGAAGAAACGGTCAAGAGTTTCATTGAACGCTTCAGGGAAAAATCCGTGCAATGTCGACACGGTATGACTCAAGAAACTCTGGTGGAAACCTGCAAGTATAATTTCAGGACCGGCGTGCTGATAAGAATAGGAGTTGTAGAGTTCAAAACTTGAAAATATCTGTTAAAGTAGGGAGAGCAGGCGTAAAATATAATTCGCCGGATTGAGGAATCTCGTAGCACGAGAAACTCTATAAATAACAGGTCATATTCACAGAATTCTAAAAATAAAGGGAAGGCTGTGATGGCGATAGTTGCAGATCCGAAAGCAAAACCTCAGAATCCGAGAGGTGCAGGTCAAAATAGGCCCCAACAAGATAGAACTTATACATTCAAAACGGAGCAGATAGGTACTGTATTCCATCTCCTCCTCAGGAAGGGTATGTTGAAACTTTCGAAAAATGAAAAATCGGAAGACGCTGGTAAAACCAACGATCCTAACTATTGCTTGTACCATCGGAATGTCGGGCACCCAACTAAGGATTGCTATCCTCTTAAGAACCGAATTCAGGCATTGATAGAAGTTGGGATTCTCACACTTAAAGAGGAATAAAAAAAAGTTTCTGCAAATATGACAACTTTGGTGGTAGGAACCATTGAGTTTCCTGCCATAGCAATCCCTATACCAGTAGGAAAGCCAATATCGACACCAAGCACGGGCAGCCCGCACTTGCAAGCTGGCCCCTTGGATATGCTCCGAACCACAACTGCGATCGAATCGTTCTCATTGGTTAACAGCCAGATGTGGCTGGGGGTACCGAAAATATTGCGATGATAAACATCGTGCTTCTGCTATTCTCAATAGCCATTGGAATGGCTATTTGAGTGCTATAAATAAAAATTTTTGCCCAATGCTGTTAAAGCGGCGGGAAGAGGAGATCAAGTTCCTCACCAACCCTATCATACTAGGGGTAAAAATATGAAATTAACTATCCAATGCTGTTAAAGGCAAATAAGAGAGGAAATCAATTTCTCGATAACTCACCATGCTGAGGGGAATAGCATGGCTAGCCCAACGCAAACGGCGATTGGTAAAGACTAATCAAATCCGTTGATAGCTGGGGATTTGCTAAAAATCCCATAAAACCTGTCATGTTAAGCTCCTACCTCTGACAGTGAGGTATAGTTCAAGTTACGTGAGAGAGCCGTGAACCTCTCTACCAAACACTAGGAATGCGCAATTAGGCGCCTCTGCTGAAATCTGGTGATCCTAACCCGATCATTTTGGTATGTGCAGTTCAAGTTACGCATGAGAGCCTTGAACTGCCTCCACTTGTTCAAGTTACGCAGATGAGCACTTGAACTTCTTACTTAAAACTAGGCATGCGCAATTAGGCGCCTCTGCCGAAATCTGGTGATCCTAATCCGATCATCTTGGTATGTGCAGTTCAAGTTACGCATGAGAGCATTGAACCGCCTCCACTTGTTCAAGTTACGCAAATGAGCACTTGAACTTCTTGCTTAAAACTGGGCATGCGCAATTAGGCGCCTCTGTCGAAATCTGGTGATCCTAACCCGATTATTTTGGTATGTGCAGTTCAAGTTATGCATGAGAGTCTTGAACCGCCTCCACTTGTTCAAGTTACGCAGATGAGCACTTGAACCGCCTCCACTTATTCAAGTTACGCAGATGAGCACTTGAACTTCTTGCTTAAAACTAGGCATGCGCAATTAGGCGCCTCTGCCGAAATCTGGTGATCCTAACCCGATTATCTTGGTATGTGCAGTTCAAGTTACGCATGAGAGCCTTGAACCGCCTCCAATCAAACTCTAGGCATGCGTAATTAGGCGCCTCTGTTGAAATCTGGTGGTCTTGACCCGATCACGTCGGTATTAGCAGTCTAAGTTACGCAGATGAGGCTTAGACTGTTTTACCTAAACAACTAAATTATTTTGATGACAAGTTATCTGTTGTGCAAACAAATTTTGTAGCCAACAGGTAAAAGAATCAAAAGATTACCTTTATTCGAAAGAGAATGAAGTCACAAAAGAAATAGTAAAGTTCTCTCTTCTATTACAAGTTCTTATTACAAAAAGAATAGAAAGAAAGAAAGAAAGTTATGGATCTCTTAGAAGCTTCAATTTACTTGTCGTCTCGTCAATCACTCGATGACGAGTTTCCTAAGCGTTGGGCCTGCCGGCGTAAATCATCGTCGTTTATTGTCAGTTGCTGGACCAACCGCTGACGAGATTCTTCAATAGCACGGCTCCTCATTATGCCTTCTTGTTCGAGCTGTCCTTTTTGGAGTATCAGCTCTTCCCGTTTCTTAACGGATTCCCCTAGCCGAGACTCGCTGGCTACTAGAATAGCCCGAGCCTTAGCTATAGTCTCTCTGGCTCTAAGAATGGAGGTCTGGCTCCCCTCAATTTCGAAGTCCACCATCTCCAACCCTCTGAGAATGGACTCTTGATTGGCTTGTAGCTCGGTCGACTCCCGCGACCATCCTTCTTCCTGTCGCCTCAACTCCTCCTGGCGAGCTGTTAACTCTGCCCGTAGCCGCGCCAACTCTATTTCAGTGATCGCTTCCACATCTGCTTGACGAATTGTGTTCAGCGTATTCACCTATTTTTCTAAAGCTTCAAGGCGGGCCCGATAGGGAGCTGTTCGGTCACGTCCTCCAATCCTTTCAATATTATCCAGATAGCTGGACAATATTGGACGACCAAGATTAAAGAAATCTCTTCCGTCCAGGATCATTCCGATACACCTCCTTAGTAGACGCAAAAAGTCATTTACACTGTGGTTGAAAAATTCTTCGAGAGGGTCCACAGTGTCTGTATTTAAAGCAGGCAGCGCTAAAGAAGATGTCGCTGGTGGAGGAGTAGCGTCCGTTGGGATCGAGGAAGAAGAAGCCTGTCCCTGTACCAGATTCATGACATGAGGGGCCAGTAAGTCCAATATGGACTTGGCAGAACTAGGAACCCGAGGAGGAGTATCACTGGTACAGATCATTCGAGTAGTACCATCAGCAGGAGTAGACGATGGAGTGTTTTCACCCGAAGCTCCCCCTGTGGCAAAAGTGGTTTCGAATGAGAACTTCAAATGTTCTTCATCTCCCGCTGGCAGAGGACTTGGGGCTGGAGGAGTCACCAATGTCTCAACAGTCGTAATGGTGGATGGCGTTAATACTGCTGGTTGAGGAGCAGAGGGCACACCAACAACCACCGGAAAGGTTTCTTCGGAGCAGATCCCGGGTGTCGGAGATGGCAGACTTGGAGATGGGAGAGCCTCTCTGGCTGCGGCCGCAATGACGATTTCTGTTCTGTCATCACTCCCTAGTTCATCAATGGGAGAAATCAATGAAGGAACTGAGCACGTGGCCGGCGTGAAGTAGTCTGCATCGAACTCATTTGCAGAACTACCCAAACCACCCACCGAGCTAGTTGTGCTAGAATAATAATCCACCTTTTCCTCAGACTCCCCTCTGGTAGTCGAATGCATCGGCAAATGAGGTTGACTACCTACATCTCAGAGAAGCAAGTAGAAAGTGTTACACAAGATATGGAAACAGAAGATGAAAATATAAAACCTGAGAGGACCATACCAGAAGACACAAGTCCAGTGGTTGGACTTAAAGGAAGAGCTGTTGCTGTTTCTAGAAGTACATCTATTTCGCTACCCAGAGGTTGCGTCGCGGTGTGTTCTACGGATTCTGCGGATAGGGGAGTCGGGACCTCAGTATCACTTGAGACTTCAACAGGTCTGCTCTCTCTTGAAATTGTTGGCAGGGACGAAGCCAGCAAGTCCGAAGCAAATTTGACCGCCGCTTCTTGAGGGACTATTAATGACCCTGGGGCCAATTTCTTCTTCTTCTGGATAGGCCCCTCTTTTGGGGCCCGCGGCGTTTTATGGTCGGACTCCGGGGACGGGGAACCAAGTCTTGAGGAGCACCGCCAGCATCAGCATCATCCTCATCACCATCATTGTCATCATCATCAGAGTCGTCAACATCTGATGGATCGACCGCTGCGCCAAGAAATTCGTCCATTCCTTTCACCCTTATTCTTTTAGCCCTTTTGTGGCTGAAATAAAAGGCCTCTATTTCCTTACAACAACTCCGGTTGATGGAAAAATTAGGCACGTCAGCATTTGCGATACTATACCACGTGTAGAAGCTAAGAGTCATGGCTAACTCTGGCGACTTCTGAGGCAGGAGGAATTCAGCTCCGGTTCCACCAGCTACAAAGAGGAATCAGCCGCGGGCACCCTCGTATAAATTTCCTTCATAAGCCAGATTCTTGTTTGGGTTACCCACATAAAGTTAGGAATATCTAAACTGGCGAGCGAAGCGGTTCGGGGTGTACGGTTCAATATAACACTTGGTGTCTTGACGATACACCAAGTGCCCGGGTCGGATATTAAGGAACCACCAGAACACTCCTGAAGATAAGACGGTAAAATTGTCCGCTCCCAAAATATCCTTGAATTTCGACCCGTATTCCCCACCAGGAAAATATGGGAAACATCTAAAGATCTCGTAATTTTGATGATGGCAGAGCGTCTTCCGGACTTGCGACATATAAAGACTTTTCCATGTAGAGCGTTCATATAGCTCCACAAGGAAAGGCTTGTCAGCAGAAGGGTATTCGGTCGCACAAATTAAAGAGGGGCAGTGCATGACGAGTCACGCCATCAGGTAAGTGTAAGGCATCTCCACCCTGGGGTTTGGAGCCTTCGACTTGACAGTCTCTTTTGACTTGCCTTTTCCTTGCCCTTTTCCCTTGTCGGCAGAAATAACACCATTACAGAGCTCTCGTAGTCCCCTCTGTAGGTTGTACACCATCGCGGGAAGAAGTTCGAAGGGTCGGCCGTATGCAAGAACTGCGGGATATACCACGTTCATTGCAATTGCCTCCTTCGGCAAAGACGGCACGACGCATCTCTTTAACCATAGTTTCAAGAACCCAGCAATGAGACCTCTGTTGGATATGGGGAACTGAGCTTGGTAGTGGAAGCTCTTGAAGACTGTGCCAGGATTGAATCCGCCTTCGTTGGATTCAGCCGTATAAAATATAACACTAGTCTTAGCAATACGGCGATCGATCTCCTTGACATCAACAGGGGCATAGCCATGAACTATTGCCGAACTATCTTTGGAGTTTAAGTTGGCAAAAAGGTAATCGGCCATTTCTTGTGACCAATACCCTGATTACGCATACCTGCCATGTCGGCACAGATGCGGTAATGACACATCATCTCTCAGTAAGTGGTGTAGATACGCTGGTCCCTCACCTTCAACATATTCAGCTCTTCGGTGGTGGGGATATACTCTTCATACGGGACTTCGTCCATTGACAATCCGGACACTTCAAACATCTCGTGGAGAGCAAGTCTCAGCTCACCCACTGGTGTAAAGAAAGTGTCAGTTTTAGAGTTGTACATCTCCAGGAGACCGAAAAAGTGATAGGCACTTTGAGGAATCCCGAATTGAACGTTTCTGATAGCTTTGTATAAACCAATTTCTCTCAGAACTGGTTCATGGGAATCTAGCATGTATTGGACAAGGCGGGCCCACCACATATTGTCAGAAGAGTAGACCCATCCAGACACAAATCATTAGCTGGGTATTGACCTCCTTGCGTCATGAACTCGCTTAGGAAAGTTCGTACGCGAATTGGAACCTCTCCTACTGGGTGCTCCTTAGTGATTCTCCCAGAAAGCAACCCAGTGATACATCTTGTAGGACCATCTTGGTAAGCCCCGTGTGCCCAATTTGCTCGTAGGGACACAATCGTATTCCTGGCTCAGCCCCCACTCCAATTCACGGTGCATGGCTAGCCTTTGAAGATAGACTAGAGGGTACCTACGCTCCATGCTGGGCAGAAACATTAGCAAATTACCAGATTGGTAAGCCACATACACTCCTCCTCAAAGAGGATCTGGTCCGATTGCCCCATTGCATCTCCAAAAAGTAACGCTGGTTTCTTCAACACTTCCCGGTTCATAGCTTCAAAGGGAGCATCCGTTATGATTTCCCGTGCAGTAGCAGGGCTATATCTGATCAGCTTTTCCCTGCACTCTCTCAAACCAGGCTTGTAGGCAACAAGAATAGTGGTGAGGCGAAACTGGGTAACTGAGTCTGCACCCCCGCCATGGCCGAAGTGATGTCCTTGGGAGAGTGCATCCACTGAGTAGCCAACTGCAAGAAGAGAATCAAAGAATCAGAAAAAGATTCTTACAAAATTAGGAAAATTGTCTAAGTATGAAAATGCGGAGCTAGAGGTAACTCCGTGCGAAGTTAAGTGAAATAACTTTGCGTTTACGAACGCGAAGCTAAGGAGGATAACTTCGCGTTTATAAACGCAAAGCTAAAATTCTAACCTCGCGTCAGAACGCGATAGTTAGCAAAAATAACTTCGTATTTAAAACGCGGAGATAACGCGATAGCTTCGCGTGGAGGAAGATCAGAGATCTTTTCCTTCTTCTCCAAGCCATTTGGCCGGAGTACAGCGATCTCGCCAGTAAAAGAAATGACTGGCCGGTTAAAACTGAGCCAAATCACTCTAAAAATATTCTAAAAAGTCCCAAAAGTGAGGTTCTTACCTCCGATAGGCGAGGCGTGGACTGGCTTGCCGCTGTCACGGCCGCTGCCGCCGCTGCTTGCGCCAGTCGCCGACGGCAAGGCTGCGCGTGAAGAAGCACGGGTCTTGGGTGCCATTGCTTGCGAAATCTCAAAAGGAAATCGACGAAAATCCCGTCGAAAATCGTTCGGTCGCCTGAGTCGTCTGGATCGCCGGAGTTCTGAAGCTCTAATCTCTTGAAAATCCTTCGAATGAAGTAAGGAAGAAAAAGAAAAGACTCCATTTAAATGAAGAAAACCGCCTCTTGGTATTCGGCGAGAGAATCGAAGCGATAACTGATCAGTTCCTCTCTAAAACGCGAAGCTATTAGCTTCGCGTGGTGATGGGAAACGCGAAGTTATTAGCTTCGCAACTATGCAAAACGCGAAGCTAACTTGGTATTTTAGCTACGCGTTTCTATGAGAAGTGTGGACTTGGTATGTGCAATTAAGCACCTCTGTCTAAATTAAAAGATCCTTATCTGATCATTTTAGGTACTAATAGTCTAAGTTACGCAAATGAGCCTTGGATTGTTTTACCAAAACTATGAACCATCTATTTGTTGAGCAAGCAAAATTTTTGAAGCCAACAGATAAAGAGAAAAAGAATTGTCTTTATTCACGAAGCAAAAGGTTACAGAAGAAGAGGGAGGTATAGCTCTAAAAAAAAAAGCTTCAACCTATTCATCGACTCATCAATAACCCGACAACGAGTCTTCTCCACGGAGTGTTGAAATTCCCTGGTTCATATGCAAAAGATCTACTCTACAAATGTCAACTTTGATCTGTTTAAAGTTTTTAGTGGATCATCTGAAGATACTGCTACAAGAATCCTAATGAAGATGTACAAGTTGAATTCGACATGCTACAAGCCCTTAGATGATCATCTATCACTTTGGAAAGCGACAGAGATTGTCATCTAACAGAAATGATTCTCAAGAAAACTTAATGAGTTGCCGCAGAGTTCTTGTAACTCCTTCAAAAGTTTATCTTTTGGAGCCAGAGCTTGAAACCTGTAACTATGTTGTAAAGCATATGCTTCTGACTTTCTCAGAGTTACTTTTGCTGATGAAGACTGGTAGAGCCACATGCACTCCTCTTCAAAAAGGATCTGGTCCGAATACCCCACTGCAAAAGAAGAATAAAGAGTTAGAGAAAACTCGAAAAATCTTCTTAGTATAAAAACGCGGAGTTAAAAAATAATTACGCGCGCAGCTGAGGAAATAGCCTCGCGTTGAAGCGCGACTGCTAGTCAAAATAGCCTCGCGTTGAAGCGCGACTGCTAGTCAAAATAGCATCGCGTTGAAACGAGACTGCTAGTTAAAATAGCCCCGTATTTCAAACGCGAGGATGACGCGATAACTTCGCGTATAAAGAAGACCAGAATTCTTCTCCTTTCTTCCCAAGCCTTACGGCCGGAGAACGTCGATCTCGCCGGTTCAAAAATGGTTGGTCGGTTAAAACCGAGCCTAAACACTTAAAAATTGTTCTAAGGAGTCCGCAAAGTTGAGATTTCTACCTCCAATGGGTGCGACATGAACTAGTTCACCACTGTATCCGCTCCCTCGGCCGCTGCCGCCGCTGCTAACGACGGCCGCCGATGGTGAGGAGGCGCGCGATACCGTACTCTTCTTAGATGACATCCTAATGATGAAAATCTATGGAAAATCGAACGAAGTCCGATCAAATGACCGTTCGTTCGCATGAGTCGCCCGGTCGCCGGAGCTCCAGATTTCTGGATTCTTTGAAAGAAGTGAGGAAAAAGAGTTAAAGACTCTATTTAAAAGAGAGAACCCGCCTCTTGGTATTTGGCGCAAGATTCGGAGTAATTACTGAGCAATTACTAAGTAATTACTGAACAGTTAATGAGCAGTTACTCACTAAAAGAGAGTTACTGAACAGTTAATGAGTAGTTACTCACTAAAAGAGTTAAAGACTCTATTTAAAAGAGAGAACCCGCCTCTTGGTATTTGGCACAAGATTCGGAGTAATTACTGAGCAATTACTAAGTAATTACTGAACAGTTAATGAGCAGTTATTTAGCTCCGCGCAAGTGAACAAAATGTGAGATAAACTTGGTATTTTAACTTCGCGTTTTCTGTTTGAAAATCCAAAGTATTTCAAAATTCGCTAAGTTCTAAGCCATAATGAAAACTTTGGAGAGGGTTCTGTTGGCAGTGAAAATTTCTAAGTAAATAGAGTTTTCCACAACATAACGCGGAGCTAACTCTGCAACTCCGCGTTTGACTATATTAGCCTCGCGTTTAAAAAAAAATGCGGAGTTAATCAATAACTTCGCGTTCTGGTTCTTTAGCTCCGCGTTTTGATGCTATTAGCTCCGCGTGAGCAGATAACCAGAATCTCAAATTGATTGAGATTATGATTTGGGCTTATCTAAATACCCAAATTAAGTCCGATCAGAACTCTAAATCAAGAGATTTAAATCAAAACTAAGATATTTGATTGGAATCCTTAATGAGTACAAATTCTATTTAGATAGAAACTCTCATATGATTGTAAGGCTATAACTACCCTCTTGGGAAAGCCCTAGGGGTTTTTTTTGGGCATCTGAGGTCTTTTTCTGGAGTTTTGGAGAAGTTCGAGTTACGCATAAAGCCTTGAACGAATCAAGACCAGATAAGATCATCTGTAGTCGGCCGCCATCTTCAAGAGAAGAGTTTGACGTCAGATCGTCCAAAAGAGCTGCTTGACAGATCCCATCGCCACACAGATCTCACATCATATTGTAAAAGAGAGCGATAGATTATAAATCCTCTCGTTTGTTCTTTTTCTTTTGTTCTCTTTCGTTGTAAATCAAGTTATTTCAATGGAAGGAAGGCAACGAATTTCTGCTGCGAACAAACCTAGAGATTTGTTGATTAAGGAACTTATGCGAGAAACTCGATTAAGGAACTTGCCAGATATTATAAATCCTCTCGTTTGTTGATTAAGGAGTGGAACTTAATCAAGTTAATCTAGGAACTTGATTAAGGAGTGGCCTTAATGAAGTTATTTCATTTGATCGGACTTCGTTCGATTTTCTATAGATTTTCATCATTAGGATGTCATTTAATAAGAGTACGGTGGCGCGTCTCCTCACCATCGACGGCCGTCGTTAGCAGCGGCGGCAGCGGCCGAGGGAGCGGATACAGTGGTGAACTAGTTCATGCCGCACCCATTGGAGGTAGAAATCTCAACTTTGCGGACTCCTCAGAACAATTTTTAAGTGTTTTGGCTCGGTTTTAACTGACCAACCATTTTTGAACCGGCGAGATCGCCGTTCTCCGACCGTAAGGCTTGGGAAGAAAGGAGAAGATGGAGAAGAACTCTGGTCTTCTTCTTATGCGAAGTTATCGCATCATCCTCGCATTTGAAACACGGCGCTATTTTAACTAGCAGTCGCGCTTCAACGCGAGGATATTTTGACTAGCAGTCGCGCTTCAACACGAGGCTATTTTGACTAGCAGTCGCGTTTCAATGCGAGGCTATTTTCTCAGCTGTGCGCGTAGTTATTTTTTAACTCTGCGTTTTTATACTTAGAAGATTTTTCGAGTTTTCTCTAACTCTTGATTCTTGTTTTGCAGTAGGGTATTCGGACCAGATCCTTTTTGAAGAGGAGTGCATGTGGCTCTACCAGTTTTCATCAGCAAAAGTAACTCTGAGGAAACCAGAAGCATATGCTTTAACGCCATATAACCCCGCGGCTAATGGGTTAGCCGAAGCTTTCGACAAGACAATCATTAAACTCCTTCGAAAGTTTGTCTATTCCAACAAACGAGACTAGGATGAAAAGCTAGGAGAGTGCTTGTGGGCTTATCGCACCACCATTCGCACCCCAACAAAAACTACTCCGTTCTCCTTGGTTTATGGAAGTGAGGCCGTCTTGCCCCTTGAAATCCAGATACCATCATTAAGAGTGACCTTAGCCACAAAGATAACGACAGAAGAGCGCCATCAACGAGAGGATTTATTTGATTAACAAAGCATGCCAGAGAGAGGGGGAGTGCTCTAGGCATCATGGAAGGGATCTTGAGTTGGTGCCCACTACTGCTGCTAATGGCTTGCCCTTGACACACACACACACACACAGAGAGAGAGAGAGAGAGAGAGAGAGAGGAATGAAAGTTATGGAGGTGAAGGGTCTATTAGAGTCGGAATCTGACCGACTCCGGTCATGTTCCGATCATCTCCGACTGCTTTCAGTTTTATAAATAGTACTCCTACCGTTTTCCATTTCTTTTTTCCGACCGAACTTCATCCGAATCTGATCGGAGTCGGTCGGCATGATCAGATCGGATCTTGCTATTCATCCCTAATAATACGTAAAGGATTTCTTTGAAGCCTTTTCAATTATTTTAATAGCACATACAAGCAAACCTCAATCTCAGCTATCACCATAGTTGAGCTAAGCTAGTATGACCAAACATGCAATGAAGGTTGTAGCCTTAGCCTTGATGAAAATTGCATTTTGATATCCTAAGCACGTTGGATTAGGTCAGATAAAAAAAGATAAGATCGCACACACGGAAGCACATTTGGGAAACATGTGTTTATTCAAAACGTTTCTTTTTTGTCGGCAGATGTTCTACAAGCAAGCAAAGAAAACCAATCAGTGCTGTACTGTACTGTGAGAACTGAAGGAAGGTTCAGGCTTCTTGTGAAATTCTTCGGTGGCATTAAAGTGTGTAAATTGTATCAAGAATCTCGGTTATAGTATTTGTTTCCTTGGGTGTCATCAATTGTATCCTGTGTAATCTGTTTTACATGTAATATGTTGAACTGGGAAACTTATGATTCCTCGTAAATCTCACTTACAGGTTCGACATGGCCTTAGGTGCATTGCATCAATTCTTACATATCGTTTGTTCTGTTAAATGATTAAATTGTTTGATATTTTTCTTTCTGACTTGTAATCATGGAATCTATTTTTTAAATGGTTATGTTATTTTTCTTCTTATCTTCCGCATCCTCAGTGGTTACAAGATTATCATGTGAGATTTGTATGTTGATTTGGTGCCAGCCAAAAAACTGGTTATATGGGGCGTATCAATCAGCTGGTGACTAATTCAAAAAGAAAGGAAAAGGGCAACTCCTATTGACTAATTCAAGAAAACGGTGAGGTTCGCCTAACGTGACATAACATGGCGTTGGGTAGTTTAACAAGTTTATATGTTGTGTCATGCATGTATGTAGGCTTATGCGATGAGGGGAGCTGGATGGTTATTCTGATGATACTGGATGTTGAGTTGTTGGTTCTCTCTGTTCATGAGAAATTGAATGCCCATAGTGCAGCAAATTCATTCCAGATAAACACTGAATGACGTTACAGAAGATCAACGTTGTTAAAATGCCTTTTGAGATCTAGCTTCTTGGCTTGGATTATGAAGAGGGAAAGGTGAGATTGGGAATGGTTCTTGGCTTGGATTGTGAATGTTTTCTCTACTACTTTGTTCAAAGAATAAGGCCCCTATTTGTTTTTTTAGCTCTCTCATTACTAGACTACTACTCAGTTGTAGTAAGACTCTACTGGAGATGAAAATTCTTGGCCCGTTATATTTAAATATTTGAATTTTTAAAAAATATTATTTTATTTTTTAATTAAAAATTTTGAATAAAACGAATGAATAACAAATCTTGAATTGTCCATTCTCACTCTTTAAGATTATAGAGAGAGGGGTGGGGTCAGCATACACTTGCGTAAGTTATCTTCTCTAGATATACAGTGGGAGATGCTGCAATGAAAGGAAGTTTCATATATTGCTATTTTTTAGAATAGATGTTCGGTTAAATCTCTATATTTTATTATAATGAAATCAGAAAGTATATGCAGCCCTATTTGATTGAACGAGTACATTAAAAAATAATTATCACTCCACAATGTCCCGGGTGCTTGTTCGCAGTATATGCTGAACTTCGCGACGAAGCATGGGCCGGATTCACGCGGCAACGAATCGGATTCCCTGCCCCCAACTAGCACTAGAATCATCTGTCCAAGAATCTGTCAAAGTTCTCCGACCATACATGCGGCTGTGGGATCCACATCAACGCAGTGCGGGCCCAGTTGCAGCGGGGTATCTACTATATACCCCGCTCTCGTACAAATTTTGAAACTGGGAGAAGAAATAGAACGACGAAATTGTGATGACAAAAAGAAAATAAAATTTTTCATCCAATATAAGCCTCTTAGTCTGAACATTTTATCCCAAAGAAACCACGGACCAACTTTCCGTGGTTTACTTTTTAGTAATAAAAAATAAGAGTAATATATAAAAAAATAAGAGCTCGATCCACGATTATTCCCAATTTACTCTCTATTTTTTTTATTTTTCTTTATTTTTTTTCCTTCTCTTCTTTCTCTCTGGTAACTCTTGTTGCTCCAACCAGCCTCCACCACCTTTTCTTTGGCCGCCGACCGGAAAAATTCTATTTTAAACAACACTTTGCTCACTATGCATCATCTTCTAAAGTATGCATCATTTTCTATAGTTATAAAAAGTTACAAATATTGAATTAATTCCAGACCAACGTTAAACCCATTCGGAGCCTAATCTCTTATCAGTGTGAAAATCGTTCGGAGGACTGATCCCCACTTAGAAACGTGAGTTTCTTCAGTAAAGTGGTGTGCTTGAATAGAATTTTCCTGTCCAACCCTTTTATCGACCTCCTTCCCAATGACCCAATCGTCCTTGCCTCATCTAAAAATCCTACCTTCTCTTAAAAATCTTCTAAGAAGGTAAGTCTTTTTTTAATTATTTCTAATTTAATTTTTAAATTCCTTTTATTACTTTATTATTGAAAATTATTAGTATTTGAATGCTATTTATTTTTTCAGTATTGAAAATTATTGGAGTTGAATTTTTTTTAGTTTGAATTTTTTTTTATTTTTGAAATATTGAGAATTATTATTATTTGAATTATTTTTTCTTGGAGTATTGAAAATTAATAGAATTTTAATATGAGAGAGATTAAGAAAAAATATTAAAGAAAAATTTAAATATGTAATAAAATAGAAGAAGGTAAGGATAAATTCGTAAATAAACTATAAACGAAAATTCGTACTGAAATGGGAAATTCTATTTGTGTACGGCATTTTACTCTTGGCACCCTGGTTTCTCTTTACACCAAACTCATATTTTGAAATATTGTTATTTTACTTTCTGCTTCCAAAATTTTTTTCAAAAATACCCCTCCTCTTTTTCTTTAACTGCTCACCCGTCCAATTCCATTTAGCAAAAAAAATATTTTGGTAGGATATTAATACCCGACCAGCAAGCGAAGTCTCAAAAAAAAAAACTAATTAACGATAAATTTCAAACAAATACGTATAAAATCTTAAAAAAAATTCAAATTGTATCTTAGATTTATTCTCTGACACCAATGACAGCAATTGTATGTTGGAATTTTCCATTTGCATAAAAAAACTCAAATGCAAATTCCAAACTCAAATTTCACTTATCACGGTGAAATCGAAAATTTTAAAATTCTTCTAATCTTTTCAGGAACGTTAATGTAAAAAATTTTAAGGGATCAAGAAATCAAATAGATGATTTTGTAGGAGATGTATTTTTATTAAATATTAAAAAAATCATTTAGGGTTTTAGAGAGAAAAAGAGGAGGAAAACGATGAGTAGTAATTAAAAAGTCTTAGTTTGGAATTTATAAGGTTAATTTAGTAAAAAAATAATAGCAAACTTGTAATTATTTATAAGTTTTAAAAACGTGCATCAAGAATAAAAAAAAAATACCGTTTGCAAATAGAATTTGCCTACTGAAATTGGACTTTTTAGTGGGACAGTGCATTTAAAATTTTCCTAAAACCAAGGCTGTAAAAAAATTTTACTTTAAAAAAAAAAGAAAAAAAACCTATCGTCTTCTTCGGACTCTGTCCTCTTCGATAACCCAAAGTCTCATAAACAACGGTCTTCGAAGAGGGAGTTATCCTCACCGTATCCACGAGTGAGCCCCTATCCCCATAAACAACGTGTCATCGAAGCTTCCATCACCAACCACCAGTGAGCCCCTATCCCCTCTCTGTTCTCCTCGATATTCTCAATTATTATTTTGAATCCCTAACCCCAATTCTTGATCAGCACCAGCCATGGATCACGCTGCTGACGCTCACCGTACGGATCTGATGACCATCACCCGCTTCGTTCTCAACGAGCAGTCGAAGTACCCCGAGTCCAGGGGCGACTTCACCATCTTGCTCAGCCACATCGTCCTCGGCTGCAAGTTCGTCTGCTCCGCCGTCAACAAGGTCAGATTATGATGATTTCGATTTTAGTACTTTTTTTTTCCTTTGTTTTTTGCTCCTGCTGCTGTTGTTGTAATTGGGATTAAAAAAATAACAATATCTCTGTTTTGGACAGTGGTAAGGTCAAAACTCAAATAATGTGTCTATTTGAGGATGTTTTATTAAATTGGCAAAATATATTTTTTCAATAATAACGTTGAATTGTTGGTTACTCTCAGCATATACTAAACAATGGTGTCCTATGATTTCGAGAGAGAGAGAGAGAGAGGAGGGTTGTAGAAGGAGAATTCTTCCAGCTGGAGTTTGAAGCTCATGAATAGTAGTTTTTTTTTTTTAAATCTCTGTATTCTATCAGAGACTGGACTGTAACATCTTCTAACATTGTACTCTCTTCTTTTTATTCCTATATTATAACAACAGGCTAGAGTTTCTATCCCTATATATATATATATATATATATATATGAAAATAAATCTTCCAACAAAAATTTCATTAAAAGAGAGGGCCTCAGAACAAAAAAATTGAACTCTAGTATTAGGTGAAACATGCTTCGCTTTTACTTTTTTCCCCTAAAAAAGAGTAGGGTAATTTAAAAAAAAAAAAAAAAAGACCAAAAATATTTTGCTTTTTCTACTTTACACCTGAATTTTGCTTTTTCTTTGTGGTTTTTGCGCTAGTCAGTGTATACTGAACTCTTGTAGTTGGTTCTGTTATATCTGATTAATGGAACATTTGCTCATTGTTGCAACCTCAAAAAAAAGGAACGGAAGTGTTTAAAGCTTGTTAATTTTTTTTTAAGCTAAGATTATAGTTTGTTATACCATTAACAATTATTTAAAAAGTTATGATTCAATATGTTGGCTCAGGGCGCCCGTTTTCTCATTGATCCCACCTTTTTTAAAGTAATGAAAGGTTACCAGTCCTACAAGGGGAATCATATTCTTTGATGATGAATCATATTTTAGATAAATCCATAAGTTGGCTTTCTATAGTCTTTATAATCTCCGCATCAACGTTCCTTACTCTCATTGCTTCTCTTATGCTACTTCCCATCCAACTACATTTTTATTCCTAATTTATCTTTTTTTTTTCTCCCCAATTTCTGTGAACAGGCTGGCCTTGCAAAACTTATTGGACTTGCAGGAGAGACCAATGTCCAGGCAAGCTTTGAAACATAATGTAGCTCATACCCTTTTGCTATCTAAGTTTATACACAGCAGAGATTGTGTAGAAAGTTTATCATATATTACTAATGATGATAATGTCTTACTCAGGGTGAAGAGCAAAAGAAACTGGATGTGCTTTCAAATGAAGTTTTTGTCAAGGCTCTGGTTAGCAGTGGACGAACTGTAAGTCTTTCAAAAATTTGGTCAAGCTTCCAAGCCTGTACTTATCATTTTTCACTATTGAACACGGAAAAAATATTCCCAGTGTATTCTTGTTTCTGAGGAGGATGAGGAGGCGACTTTTGTGGATCCTGCCTTGCGTGGGAAGTCTGTATTGATTACCTTATCATCTTCAGTTGCTTCTATTTATCTTGAGTGCTACTGATATGTTGTGTTTACACACTTCGTTGTGTTGCAGATACTGTGTAGTCTTTGATCCACTGGATGGTTCCTCCAACATTGACTGTGGGGTTTCTGTTGGAACAGTATGATTCCTTCTATTAATCTGTTATGCTTCTTTTTATCTCAATTCTTAGGTATTATAAGTCAACTACTGTAGTAAGTAATTGACAGTGCAAAATACTATACTATCCAAAATAGCTTATCTACCAAGTTTTTAAATATAAGGTGATACCAACACATCATAAATATCCTATCGGATTTTGCAGCATCCGATATCATAGAAACCCTATAAATATTGGAACCTTTAATGCCATTGTTGTAGATATCTTACCAATATATTCAATATTGCCATAGGATACGTCCAATGTTGTCACTGTCTGGTACCATAAACCATCGACAAATAGCGAATAACAGAGGAATGATAAAGAATTTAATCCATTTGCTGTTTTGATTAATAATCAAACTGTAATTTAGTCAAATTGTATTAAAGATAGAGGCACGTGGAAAAAGAATAAAAGTGAGTCAGTTCCACATAGATAGCCCCCTATTAGGAGTGATATGTGCCATATGTTTTTGTAAGACCGTTATATTTTCACTTGGAAAGTTAAATTATTATGTTTTGCATAATGTGGAAAGAATTATAATTTTACTTGAAAGGTCATTTAAAATTAAGTTTCCAATATGGATTGTCAATCATATGAATTTGATATCAATTGGATAAATGATAAGATGACAAAAAAAATTTGCAGATCAGTTTTATCATATTCTATTTATAAACTATTGAAAAATGGTCCACAATATTGGAGAATCTGAATCTATTATCTAGAAATTTTTGGTTATAAACGTAGCATATAAAACACAAAGATGGCTATGGATACGGACACAGATACGACATCAAATTTGTATGTAGGGTGCAGGAATACAACTATATATATGTACACAAAAAAAGAAGTGACATCTTATACTAAAGTCTTAAAATGCATTCTCTAGACGAGATCATCATTATTTATTTTATCCATGAGTGTCAAGGTTGTCTTGCCATACTAAATATTTATAAATAAATCTAAACAAATAATTCAAACTTGTGAAATATACAAAAAAGTAACATATGTCCAACGAGTATATGAGAAGTGTATTAACTTAAAAATATATCATAAAATTGAGGGCACGGTTAAGAAATGTTCAGCACATGTTGGAAAATTGTTTGAAAAGCATCGTTTCTGGACATGTGTCCAATACGAAGTATTCATACTTCATAGGACCTAGCTAAGAAAGTGAAGAATTCTAAAGAATTAAATACCAGTAGCTAATAAAAGTAATGGACCAACAAGGATGGGACATTATAGAGGCAGCCTGCTCGCTGATTAGAGAAAAATGTTTTTAAATGTTCTGTTTGGAGCATGAATGCCGAAGTCATGGAATAAAGGATGTGCATCGATAAAGCATGCTAGGGCATATATCTGAAAGTAGTCTACTCTATCTATTTCACATGTAGTTTTCCATTCCTTAAAACTTCTATGCTCATTTATTTTCGCTAATATTCGAGTTATACTGGACAATTTTTTTACGGAGATGACAATTTCTTTTTTTTGAGTGGTCTTCGGGTGATGATATTTCAGACATGCTGTAGAAAGAATACTTCATACATGGTTCCTTACTTTCTCTTACAAGCTATGAGGAAACTCTCCTTTTAAATAATTCATGCATTGGCTATTTTCTGTAGATTTTTGGGATTTACATGATTAAAGATAAGGATCGAGCAAAGGTAGAAGATGTGCTGCAACCAGGGAAGGATATGGTCGCAGCAGGATACTGCATGTATGGAAGCTTTTGTGAGGTAAAATTAATATGTGAGGTAAAATTAATATGACGCACTCATAGTTTTCTGATTTATATCCTAAGTAGGAAACTAACATTTTGTGAGATCTCTACACATTAAAATTGTAACATCATAAAGTACTATATCTTTGTGACAAGTCTAATCTGGCACTGTGGTCATATTTGGATATAGATACATTGTGCTTGCATTTTCCTCCTTTTCGTTGTTATTATCCTGTGGAGTTTCCATTTTCTTTCTTCTAGGTGCTTATCACGACCCTTGACATTTTCGAACTGCAGCTTGTCATAAGCACAGGGAATGGTGTAAATGGTTTCACTCTTGATCCATCTCTTGGGGAGTTCATACTGACTCATCCAGACATAAAGGTTTGTATGAATTATCAGCAGAGAGCTTACTTGTCTAAAAATGTTTTTTAGACTTCTCCATAAAAGCATTATATATGCTATGCTTTAATATTAATTAAAACCATCCTAGTGTGACTTTCAAATAGTGGCCATTCTGGCATTTTTTTTAATGGTAGTATCAATTATTTATGCAGTTAGCACTAGTGGTTATGTTCTAATTCCACATTTATCTTAATACCTGCTATGATTTTTCTTGCAATCATCTCTTTTATTGCCCTGTTAAAGTCATGGTACTTAACAAGTCCTTTTGTCTTTCTATACAGATACCAAAGAAAGGCAAAATCTATTCTGTGAATGAAGGCAATGCCAAAAATTGGGATGGACCAACAGCAAAGTATGCATGATCGTCTTTCCTAATCTCTCTCTCTCTCTCTCTCTCTCTCTCTCTCTCTCTATATATATATATATATATATATATATATATATATATATATATATTTTTTTTTTTTTTTTTTTTTTTTTAAATTTTATTTTTGTGTGTTGAAGTTTCTAATCATCTATCAAATTTGTAGGTTTGTCGAGACATGCAAATTCCCCAAGGATGGCTCATCACCAAAATCTCTGAGATATGTTGGAAGGTATCTGTCATCATGCCATTAAATCTCCAATCTCAAAAGAATGTTCATCATAATTAAAATTACTCTATGGCCTGCGCAAGCCTTTTGAAATTTGATAATATATTGTTTCCACATAGAGTGTCTCTACATTTCGGATAGGTATGCTTTGCCTATCTTCATTTTCTTATCCGGATTTTGTTAGTGCTATCTTTAAGGAAGTCCCCTACTACATTTAAAATTGAAAAAAACGAAAAATAATCACATAGCAAATTTTAGTCATGTTCATAATTTGAATAAATCCTATGAATTGAATCTCCTATTTCTTAATTGTTTGATCGTGTATTGAATCTTTTGATCTCTTGTATTTTCCACACTGAGTAATTGATCGTTTAATGTTCTACAGCATGGTTGCAGACGTTCACCGAACACTGCTTTATGGAGGCATCTTTTTGTACCCTGCAGATAAGAAGAGCCCAAATGGAAAACTACGGTGTGTATATGGAGTACTCTTTTTCTCTTAATTGGGAGCTACAAAATTCACAAACTTCAGAGATTACATGCGATCATATTTATAGACAGAGCATATCTATTCTTTGGAACTTGTAACTCTACTTTCTGTTACTTATGTGACAGTGTTCTCTATGAAATCTTCCCTATGTCATTCTTGATGGAGCAAGCAGGAGGTCAAGCTTTTACAGGAAAAGGAAGGGTATGAGGCTCGTTCCTTATTTCCCAATCACCTATTTTATAGCTAGAATTGGCAATATGAATTGGCAATATTTCTTATTAGCGCTTTATCTTTATTTTCCAAGACAGATTCCTATTCACTGGTCGTCTGTAATTAACATCTGAAACTGTCTATCTTGATTGTTGACATTGTTGGATTTACCAAATCTCCTCCTTTTATGTTGTAAGCTTGTATATGAACAAAATCCAAAATTTAGCGCTTAGTTTTGGTTTTTGTGTGACAAAAAAGTTAATTAAGGCACCAAGTCAAAAACATCTATATTTATTATGCTCCCCCTGCTTATCATATGTGAAAGCTTAGATTTGCTGAAGATCAATTAATTACAATGTCATGATTTTGTGCAGGCACTTGACTTGGTTCCTAAAAAGATTCATGAGAGAGCTCCTGTATTTCTCGGTAGCTATGATGATGTTGAAGAAATCAAAGCACTCTATGCTGCTGAAGAGACCAATGCATGATCGAATAAATGTGTAGGTTTGCTTACTTTGCCTCATCCTGCAATCTCCTTCAATGCTGTTATAAGCAGTTCTCTCATCTTATGGGCACTCACTGTACTCTTAAGCGTGATCCATAATTCAATGAAAGTAATTCTTACAGTTCAATATCCTTTTTTTGTTTTTGCTCTGTAACTTGTGTTGCCCAGTAGTACTTAATTTCCTGTGATGCCTTACGAGAGAATTTGTTTTTGCCGTGGGCTCTTTTCTTTGAATTTAAACTAGATTAAGCATTATGAAGTTGGTTGGTCTAGATATGTTGTTCTTCCGACCATAATGGATGAGAGTAAAGTTACTCAGTCAAGACAGTCTCATATAGTTTATGAGGAGATAATAGAGGAAGTACACCCTGTAATAATATTCTAGTTGAATTATGGGGGAAAAAAAGATTAGGCTGAAACTTAGCGCTATTAAGTCTTTAACTAGATTTATGATTTACTTTAGAGGCATCCAAAATGAAAAACTAGCCAATTCAAGCTTTTCCAGGATACACGATCGATATATAAATATAAAAAGATTTTTTAAGGATATATGAATACTTATGTATATTCTATTAAAATATTTTTAATATAATGCAGGCGGCAAAAGCTCACTGTTTTGATTTTTAAAAAAAAAAAAGATTTTTGAAGGATATATTTTTCCTTCCATTAACATCAATCCATATAACTCACAAGATACAAAATCTATAAAATGTATAGTAAACTAAAGACATGCAAAAGGAGGAGAAAGTCCGTGCATGGACTTCTTAATTATGATCTACAATGGGAAATTCTATTAACATACGGAAATTTACTCTTTATGTACGGTTTTAAAACTTGTAAATAATTACAATTTTACTATTTATTTTTTTACTAAGTTACTCTTTTAAATCTCAAATTAAGACTTTTTAAATTTTAGAATTACAACTCATCGTCTTCCTCTTCTATTTTTTTCTAAAATCCTTAAAAATATTTTTTTAGTAAAATTTAATTTTAAAAAAATACATCTCCTACAAACTCATTGATTTGATTTCTTAATCTCTTAAATTTTTTTACATTCACGTTTCTAAAAAGATTTGGAAAAATTTTAAATTATTCAAATTCATTATAACAAGTGAAATTAGGGTTTAAAGTTTGAGTTTTTTTTATTCAAATGGAAAATTCCGACATGCAATTGGTGTATGAGGATAAATCTAAGGTACAAGTTAAAATTATTCTTAGTTTTTTATATGTATTTATTGGTATCGGAGAATAAATCTAAAATACAATTTAAAATTATTCTTAGTTTTTTATATATATTTGTTTGCAATTTATTATTACTTATGATTTTTTTGTGAGGGAGATGTCGGTTGCTAGTGAGTTTTAATACCCGATCAAATAATTCTTTGGTCGAATATTAACAACTGACCAACATATATTTTTTTTCTTGGGAATTAATATCCGGAAAAATTTGGAATCGGACGATATAAGAAGTTAGAGAGAAGGAGAAGGGTTAAACTTGAAAAAAAAATTGGATACAGAAAGTAAATTGGTGGTATTTCAAAATAACAGTTTGGCATAAATAACGATTATTGTGTTAAAATTAAATTGATGTGTGTAAATAGAAGTTCCCATCAACAATGCATGGGTCAGAGTGTGGGGACCCTAATTGTTTCCAATCTACCAAACAGCCGAAGCTTGAACTAGCTGTATGTTTTTGTGATTCCCAATCTACCAAAATCCCTCCTACACTCCTCTGCCACCCTCCCATCCGCCTCCTACCACGGCCCCCGTCACCGCCGCGCGCTTCCACCACTACCATCTCCCTTCCCCTGCACCATCCCCCCTCCACAGTCTCCCTGCACCTTCGCCTCCCCTCTATCTCTTCCTCTGCCGATTCTTATCCCTCGTTGCACCTTTCAATTTCTAAATTAAAATTTGGAATATGATGAAATAAAGGCTGACCTTTATACCTGCCATTCTCATCCCTACCACCACTATGCCAGTCCTCTTCCCCTCCGCCACTCTTCCTCTCTCTTTGTTCATGAAATAGGGGACCTTTATGTAAATTTTCTTAGAAATTTAGTGGGTGCCCTTAGAAATTTGGTTGGTGCACTTAGAGACACTCCTCGGTTAGGGAAGACCGAGTCATACGGGAGGAGTGTAGGAGAACCTCTCGTTTGCTTTTCCATTTAAACCATATTCACAGACATCGTCTTCTTTTTAAATCTCTTTTTGTTCCTCTCTTTCTTGATTCCTCTCACTTCGGAATAAAAAATTCCTATCACATTCTTTTGAAGGTAAGCTCCATCTTTTCTCAAAGAGTGATCCTCAGAATATAGCCCTTATGAAATGATTTACCTTTTCTTCATGAAAAAATTTGATTGATTTTTGCTTTTATTTTTCGAGGTCTTTTTATTTATTGGTATTCACATACTTTAACATGAATTATTGTAATCTTTTGGCTAGATTTTCATGTCGATATAAGACCTAACGTGATTAAATGCTTAACAAACTTTTATATCTCAGATTGCATATACTCCCTCTAAAAAAAAAAAAAAGTAAAAAATTAAAATAAATTGATTTACTAAAAGACGGTGCAAATTTTATTGCAATCGTGATATTCCACCATTTCCATATCATGTTCTCAAAAACTTCTATGTTATCGGATCTCGGTCAATATTAATAAGAACAAGACGATAACACAACCCTAGCTATCTGATTGTATGTTATCTTGAAATTGTATGCAATCTCCTAGTTATTTGATCATCGGCGAGTTTTGCAGCTGCAGATGGAGACATTCCTGTTCACATCGGAATCTGTCAATGAGGGCCACCCCGACAAGATCTGCGACCAGGTCTCCGACGCCATCCTCGATGCCTGCCTTGAGCAGGACCCCGACAGCAAGGTGGCCTGTGAGACCTGCACCAAGACCAACATGGTCATGGTGTTTGGCGAAATCACCACCAAGGCCAAGGTGGACTACGAGAAGATTGTTCGCGCCACCTGCAGGGGCATAGGCTTCGTCTCCGCTGATGTTGGCCTTGATGCCGATAACTGCAAGGTCCTTGTCAACATCGAGCAGCAGAGCCCTGACATTGCACAGGGAGTGCACGGCCACCTGTCGAAGAAGCCGGAGGAGATTGGTGCAGGTGATCAGGGGCATATGTTCGGGTATGCTACGGATGAGACCCCTGAGCTCATGCCATTGACTCATGTTCTTGCGACCAAGATTGGTGCTAAACTTACTGAGGTTCGCAAGAATGGGACCTGCAAGTGGGTCAGGCCCGATGGAAAAACTCAGGTTTGAAATTGTGCTTTCCTCCAAATTTGAAGAAAGAAAATTTGATTTTAGATATATATATATATATGTATATGTACATATATATATATATATATATATATATATATATATATATGTATATACATGTACATATATATGTACATGTGTATATATATTTATATATATATATATATATATAGAGAGAGAGAGAGAGAGGAAACGGGAAATACACCGGCGGTGAAGAGAGTTCTTTCACCGCCACTTAAGTGGCCCAATAAAATTATTACTAGTGGCGTCATTCAAGATAACAAATAAATGAATTTCCTTAATTGCCCGGTGCCACATGTAATAATTTTATGAGGTATTTACTGGTTTGTCCCTCAAATCTTTATATATTATGATTTTGCCCTCCAAATCTTCATATTTAGAATTTTGCCCCCCAAATCTCATAAGTTACAACAATTTTGCCCCCTTCTCTAACTTTTCCTAACACAGTTAAATATTTGACCATTTTACCCCTCTTTTCCTCTTTTATTTTCCCCTCTCTTCTTCTTCTCTCTTCCTCCTCTCTTCTCCTTTCTTCATTATTTCTCCTCTCTTCTTTCTCCTCTCTTCCTCCTCTCTTCTCCTCTCTTCCCTAACACAGTTAAATACTGAAAGAAGAGAGGAGAAAGAAGAGAGGAGAAATAATGAAGAAAAGGAGAAGAGAGGAGGAAGAGAGAAGAAGAAGAGAGGAGGAAAATAGAAGAGGAAAAGAGGGGTAAAATGGTCAAATATTTAACTGTGTTAGAGAGGGGGGCAAAATTGCTGTAACTTATGAGATTTGGGGGGCAAAATTCTATATGAAGATTTGGGGGGCAAAATCATAATATATAAAGATTTGAGGGACAAACCAGTAAATACCCCTAATTTTATTGGGCCACCTTAGCGGCGGTGAAGGAACTCCATTCACCGTCGGTGTATTTCCCGTTTACTCATACATACATACACACACACACATACATACATACATCTCAAACTTCTATCTCAATTTACGTTGTTGTTTTTTTCAACATCTTTACCGTGAGAAGAACCCTCGGCATTCCATTCATAAAAATAAAATAAAATAATAGAACTAATATCTGAAGTGAACGAACCACATATAAGTCACAAAAAAGACTGACAACGTAGCTACCACTCAATATCCATTTGCACAGATAATTGCCTGCAACTCATTCTCCTGGATCCAGATCCTCCTCTATGTGTTATTCTTCTCTCCAGGATGCAAATGAACTTGGCTCCTCTGGCCTCTGAGGTGGCGAGTCCTACAATGTCCCACTATCGTCCTTCTCCCTAGAGTCTCATCCCCTGCTGAAAAAACATCTGTTTGGAAATTAGTGTCAAAGTAAAAAGCATCTAGATAGTAAGTGATAGAGTGTATAGTGTCCCTAAAAATTTTTGCTGTTACGTTCTTTCCACATATGCTGAGAAATGGCAGCAACAGTTTGGTGTACAATTCGCACTAAACCACCATGATACTCTTACCACACCCAAATACTAGTCCCACCTCCCCTCCTTAAGTGAAAATTCATATGCACAACAATGCCAAATATCTTTAGTGAAACCACACTCTAGCGTGATGTGCTCCACCGATTCGTAGTCTTGATCACACAGCACAAGCATACTTGGGCCATGTCAACCATTTTTTGGAGATTGTCCAAAATCAAAAGTGCATCCTTGACAATAAGCCATAGGAAGACCTTGATCTCGAGGGAACATAAAACTCCCCGTATAGCTTTTGCGTCCGTGTTAATCTGCAACCTCCATAGTTGAAACATTGATAAGTAGATCCTTCGACATTGATACGTAGATCTAACTGTAAAACTATTAGATGTCTTCCATCTCCACAAATGGATGTCTGCCTAGACTTTCATTGGGGAGACAATTTACGTGGTTATTGGCCTTGGATATATACATAGAGCATCACATCTTCCTAGCATTACTTTTCTCATCTCGTATTATTGTTATCCAAGCATATTCTTCTTTCCGCCGGGCTCATTGTCCATGTAAAATATCGACAGTTCGCTTCCTGTTTTAGGTGACTGTTGAGTACCGGAACGACAATGGCGCCATGGTCCCCCTCCGAGTCCACACGGTGCTCATCTCCACCCAGCACGACGAGTCTGTCACCAACGAACAGATAGCCAAGGACCTGATGGAGCACGTGATCAAGCCGGTCATCCCGTCACAGTACCTTGACGACAGGACCATCTTCCACCTCAACCCCTCGGGGAGGTTCGTGATCGGCGGGCCCCACGGGGATGCCGGCCTGACCGGCCGCAAGATCATCATCGACACCTACGGAGGGTGGGGGGCGCACGGAGGCGGTGCCTTCTCCGGCAAGGACCCGACCAAGGTGGACCGCAGCGGTGCCTACATTGTACGCCAGGCAGCGAAGAGTGTGGTAGCATCTGGGCTTGCGAGGCGGTGCATTGTTCAGGTTTCCTATGCCATTGGGGTGCCAGAGCCGCTGTCGGTGTTTGTTGATACCTACAAGACCGGGAAGATCCCAGACAAGGAGATACTGGAGCTGATCAAGGAGAACTTTGATTTCAGGCCGGGGATGATCTCAATCAACCTCGACCTGATGCGGGGCGGTAACTTCAGGTTCCAGAAGACTGCAGCGTACGGCCACTTTGGCCGCGACGATCCTGACTTCACCTGGGAGAAGGTTAAGATCCTGAAGCCCAAGGCCTGACAGCAAGTAAGCTGATGAATTAGAATGCGAGCAGCATTCATCGGTTTTGTTCAGATTGTGCCTCTTTGGCTGTGAAATCTGAAGCTCGTAAGTTTGTTGAGGCTGCGGCTAAGCAGTTAGCAGTACAGGTAAACGCTGAGGGAGTTCAGGTAGTGCATTCTGATTCTTTTCTATGCCTTCTATTTTATTTTATTTTATTTTATTTTTCTATAATTTTTTTCATTGAGCAACTGGGATCGCTGTTGCCAATGTTGTTGGCTGTCATGGTTTTTGTTATTCTTGAAGATAGTGGAATCAAATGTTTTCAAGGTTGTTTGCTTTAAGATCATTTCCAAATCGAGTGAATTGGTATCACGCTTATACATCTAGTAATTGATGTTTTTTTTTTTCTCGTTTTGGGAAGTAAATTTACTCGGTCATTTTGCTGCACAAAGATCGCTCATAGGATCCAAATCCCAAATTGTTCCATGAAGCCGGTACCAACAAATTTTATGAGGCCGGTACCAACAAATTTTATGAGGCGTAAGTTATGTGCAATGTAGGTCCGGTTTGAAAAGAGGAGTTTATCAATATAGGACAAGTTAAAAGAACGAAGGGAAGACCGAAAAAAACATGGATGGATGGAGGTGAGATGCAAATATATAGAGTATAGAGGTTTAAATAAAGAGATATTACTCGATAGAAATAAATAGAGAAGGAATATCAAAGTGATGGTAAGGTTCAAATGGATGCAACAAAGTGTACAAGAACATCAAAGTGATGGTTGATGGTAAGGTTCAAATGGATTCAACAAAGTGTACAAGAACGGAAAGAGTTGGGGAAGACAAAAGAAAGAAACGTACGCATAGATGAAGGCAACGTCAAGGAAATGACACGACTCAGATAACACCAGAAGTGATTGGCTTATAAAAATGAAAGATAATTAACCAAGGGAAAACTCCATCTATATTATTCTTCAAAATCGCAAGATTTTCTCATGCAAGAAAAAACAACTGAACGCTACATTTCACTGCTAGACCCCCTTTCCATGAGCTCCCCTAGCTAGTCGAAAATTCTTTTCTCGTGTTTTGTGGATATAAATAAAATAGATAACTACTAGAAGAGACCTCCGGCTACTTTATTTGTCGAACCATAAGGCTGTGTTTGAATTGAGGAAAAATGAAGGAAAAAAAAAAAAGAAAGAGAGAGAAAAGGAAAGAAAAGCATATGAAAATTAATTTTCTTTTTTATATTTGGTTAGAGAGAAAATGAAAAAGAAAATTTTAAAAAATTTTAGAAAAAAACAGTTTCTTTTGTTGGGTTGCTCAATAGAAAATTAAGAGGAAAATATAATTCTAATTAAACTATAAAAAAAATTAATATTAATTTATATGTTATTGATATAATTATTAATTTATAAATAATTAAGCATATAATAACCAAAGGGTCCAAACTTCACAAAAATTAAAATTATCTTAAAACTAAAATTATAAGAAAATTTCTGCAAAAAATCTCTCTGTTTTTTCTTTTTCTCTCAACTTTCCTTTTCTTTCATTTTCTCCTGGGTTTGAGAAAGAAAAGGAAAAGGAAAAAAAAATCTATTACATTTTCTCTCACTTTTTTTCCTTTTTATTTTCGCTCTAATTTTCTATCTAACCAAACAATGTAAAACAATTTTCCCATTCCTTTTCTTTTCTTTTCTTTTCCTTCATTTTCCCTCAATCCAAATGGTAGCGTATATCACAGAAAAAAAATTGCTATCTATATTTATACGGAAGGAAAAAAAAAAGGTGAAGGAAAATGCGAGAGAAAATTACTTTATCATATATAATATAAAAGAGAATTGAATAACATAGAATATACACACTGATATTGGAAATGAAAGAACTAACATGCAATATGTCCGCTTCTTTTCTATTCCCTTTTTTCCCTTTAAATATGCTGTTTTAGTCCAATAGAAATCGTAAAGAGGCTAATCATTGGTCTTAAAAGAAAATGCAACATATATTTACAGTAATAGTGAAGCCGTCATCTTAGGAACTGATATTTAGCCAATATAAATATTGTAATCAGAACAAAACCAAGAAGTTCACAGACACATTTCACTCAGAACATGAAACTCTGAACATAAATCTATCAACAAAATCACGGAACAGAAAAGGTTGGAAAACCTACCATTTAGTTCCAGCAGCAACTAACGAAGAGGGGGTGATAACCCATTTAGAACTAATTCTACTAACATCCTTAGATAATTGATCGAGCATTCAATCATTAGTCTGTGTACATTACTGCAGCAAAGCCATTCAATTTCAGAGTTGGATGCATCAGTACCTTTCCTCCATTCAACACAGGTGGAAACCTCCTCTACCAAATTAGCAATTACCAATCACTATAACTTTTTACGAAGAAAAACCCCAGTTGAAGTATCTGATTACTTATGGTATCAAAGTCAGCAATATAGGGCAATATCGTATTGTTAATATCGACAATATCTGCTTGACATTATTCAGTATATCGCGTGTTATCACGTGTCATGTACCTTAAAATGCAATAGAAAACATGCCATATATACTGGTATCCTCCAATATTTAAAACCTTGTGAAAAACACTGCCTCAATCCAAGTTCATTTGGCCTTCGTCTAGGACCCAGTCACTCCTTCGAAACAATACTATCATTCTGTCTAGTGCACTCATCACTTTGTGCCTCGAATTTAACTTAACTTTCTGGATTCTTTGGCCACCATTCTTAATATTTACCCAAGTCTATTCTTATTTTCCTACATTCTAAAAGTACCTAACATTACCTAGGCCTCTCCTCCATTTTCCTCATTTTGAACACACTTCAAAACTACCTCATTTGTTCTTTTTCTTTCTTTTACAGCTATGTATAATTTGCAGTCACTTAACTAGCAAGTACAAAGTCCATAAGACACTTACGCATCCATTATATTAATTGAAGTGCATAAGATTAAATTTACCCGTGTTCATAATCATTGAATGGCCAACCAAACAGTTCTCACAAAAACCTATTTTAGAGATCTGATAGGAGTACGGTGATATCAGTTTGTGCATGTATAAAAATAAAACACAATTATCTCTACCAACATAAGCATTTAGTAGCCTCCTATAAATAATTCTTCCCTCCAATTTAAGTTAATTCACACAATGCTTGACGAATTCCAGTTTTGTATTATTATATTAAAATTTGAAAAGCATAAGAATTAACCAGTTAATAAGTTCTACTCATACATATAAGTTATATTACTCTATTAGTCTTCCCCATCACCAGTTATTTAAGATCATAAGCATTAGCTTTCAATATGATCTACAAGTATCTCCACATTTATTTTTCATACACATTGTCGTTTATAAATCTTTTGTCTAACTCTTTCATCAAGTTGTTTAGTTTGCTACAAATAAATATGTCGATCTTTCATCTAATATTGTACCTATCAACTTTACCCTCTTTTTTGCAAGTAATGCTGCATTCTAAGTAATTAATCATAGTATTCATCCACTTAATTGTAGCCTACATCCATTTTCTCACTACGCCCCATGTTGGTTTGGAGCAAAAACGCACTAGGCAGACACGGAGATAGCCAATTAAGCGGGGTGGTCTTCTAGGTGCTTTGATTAAACAGGCACCTACTAGGCCTAAGCAGCCGCCTAGATCCCAGGCACCATCTTAAACACCTAGAACTACCTAATGCATTTTTGAACACTGATTCCTAGTAGATCTTGTTCCCTTTTTCATTGCACTAGGAGAGTTTCGGCAAACATTCCAAGTTTTAGGTTACCCAAGCCAACCATCTTGTGTTCATTTATATTACACCAGGGGGCGATTGATACAAAACTCCTCACAAGAATGAAGTCCCAGTGTTTAGTATGCATGGACTCATCGCATAGATTGCTTTTCTCTGGATGACAAAATCTACCAACCCAAGCAAGTGTACTTGTTCCCCGTTAAGAACATATTATAAACCTGACAGCCATGAAAGATATTCCTAGTGGCTGGACTAAGAACAAATGCTTCATAGCAAGGTATGCCCATTTACTAATTAGAGGAAAGATTTTTGACAGCCCAACATGCTTCAAGTTTTTGACCTTTTTGATGAAAATGTAGATGGCAAAACACAATAACTTATGGCATGAAATATTACATTGTAAGCAAAATTAACCACCTCCCCTTCAAATTTGGACACGACATGGATGAAATTGAATTTGCCTCCTTCAAAGCTTCAACATTCATTATCTTTCTCAAGGGCAACATAAATCTCCATTGCTCACTCAAATTATGACATACCTAATATCTCATGTCGATATAGTCTATGTTCATCTTGAGGACACGAGAAACATGTGTCTCCTGGATTAGAACATCAGATAGAGGTTCTAGGTCTATTCCTCTCTTATCTTAAACTAATCTTCCACGGACAAAAACCATGCTCGAAGTAAAGCCCACTACTTGGAGCATCACATTGAGTCAGTTACTTGATAATCGTAGAAATATCTCACAAAAGCTAGCGAAACTAATTTGATAATCACAACAAACTAGTTATATCCCTTCTCAATCAGATGTCAAATATCAAATATCACCGTAAGTCTAGTAATTTTTCAACATGCCACACCATCTAACGAGTTAAAGAAAGTTAACAGGCCCAAGATGCTATGGAAGCACTTGATATCTAAACTAGACCTACCTTCCTAGGGCCACTCACACAAAAGCACAATGCAAATGGCCTATATTCAATTAATCTGCATTATGTCAATCAAACAAGACAAGCAAACACCATTACAGAGAGAATAAAATCTGGTATCTGTTGATTTGACAATTAATTGACATACATGAAAAACACAAGTTCACCACCTGTAACTCGTATAGGTTATGGTCCAAAGCAAGAAACTACTTCCTAACCAAAAAACTCGTGTATACCAATTTGGTTTTAAATATTAGAATTGGTGTTAGTATCGAATGATTACTTATGGTATCAAAACTGGTAATATCAGGCATATTGTATCGCTAATATTAATAATAATATACCAATATTATATGGTATACACATATTGGGTACCTCAAAATCAAATACGATAAAAGCAATATATATCGGTATCAGCCGATATCTAAAACCATGCTTCTAACTTGAATTGCATAAACAAAAATATCATCAACCAAAGAGTTTATCATAAATTTTTAGATTTAAGATGTATATATGTGTATGCATCAATTCCCAAAGGGCTTATGGCTAACAGTTAATTCATTTGTATCAAAGCATAGTAGCACTCAGATAACACAAACCCAAAGCCTAAACTTGGGCTGGCTGCGGATTCCACTGAGACGGAGTGAGTGCCTTCTTGATGGACAGAGCATGTATCTGCTTCATCTGCTCCGCTAGCGCAGCGTTCACAATCCTGTGCCTCTCTAGCAGCCTTTTCCCCTCGAACTTCTCCGAAACTATCTCAATCTCAAAGCTCGCCCCGCACCTGTTCCGTTAATCAAAACGATAAACAATAAAATTTTGAAGGAAAATAATTTTATTGAAACTAGATGAATAAAAAAATATGCTTTTTTTACCCTCCAGATGTATCGATCACTTCCTGAACAAGCCAAAACAAGAAAAGGATTAGTTTTGCAATTAGGGTTTCGTTGAATTGTTAAGATGCAATAATAGGAAGAGATTGAGATCATACAAGATGAGAAGGGCCGAGGGATGAAGTTAGGGCCGATTCGACGTCCTCTTTGGTGACACCCATCTCCCTCTTGACCTCTTTTTGATTAAAATCTGAGTGATTGACTGCCTTCTATATTTTCTCCCTTGGAGAGTAGTACCGTTAATATCTGCTCGGGCTAGGGCTATTTTGGTCAATTGTGCGTTGGCTAGGTTGGATTAGATCGGGAACTTCTATTTGAGCACACGACTTTGCTCAAAGCCCGCCTTTCTCGGGATTACTTGGGATTACTTTGGTTTTTTCACTGCTCAGGAACTAATCTCCAAACAGATTTAACATGGGGATTAACTCTGAACAAAAAGAAAAAAATATGGTTAAAAAAATAATAGCAAATAGATAATATTTTATAATTTTAGGAGATAGTCTTATAGGAAGTTTCTATTTTGAGCACTACACTTTGTATATTGAGCCTATCTTTCTAAAATAGGTATTAGTTTTCTAAACAGTTTTCACACTGTTCAAAAATCAGTTACTAAACAAATTTAATATAGTTCGCAAATTAATCCTGACAAAGGGAAAAATAAGATCACAAAGAAAAATCATACTTGTAAATTTTTACACACTAAGCAAAGTTGTAACGCCCCCTTTTTCAACTGCTTTTCAAAACGGAGAACGTTACTTATTATTTGTACTAGACAACCCAACAGTCAACTTATTATTTGTACTAGACAACCCAACAGTCACAGGATCTTGGAATAACCGTAACTACTGTCACAATCAGATGAATAAATAATATGTCTGAAACTTGAAATGATTTCATTTATATAAAGAGTTCATTACATAAAACGGCACACTGCTTTAAATATGAACACAAAAGAGTCAAAGAGAAAAACAGTGCCCAGACGAAAGGAATTACAAACAAAATATACAAAAGTTCTCCAGGGGTACTTCGCTTGCCTATTGTCACTCGATCTGTCCAACGAAGTACGGGTCTTCAATTGGGGCTGGATCCCTTTCTTCACGTTCCAAATCTGGGTTCAAAACCCAGGGGATTAAACCCGACAAGTAATACATTTAAAAAGAGGAATTGTGTACTATCATAGTACAAGAATATCAGTGTGCATGAGCATGTTTATGTCAGTGTTGTTTGTGTGCATATAAATTAATATGAAGGCAATATATAAATTAACATGAAATCAAGCATAAATAAATGCATAAATAAATGAACATGACAATAACTACTCTATCTATTTAATCATATATTCTATTGGTCTCAGTCATCGTCCAATTTAATTATAAAAACTGTATTAATAGATAAGATAGTGTTATTCTCCATTGTCGTATAAGTGTCCGTGCCACAATATTCATGTTACTGAACCATGACATGCCGCTAGGCACTACAATCAAGTTCCGTACTGTATACAGTAACGGACATACACTCTGGGTAAATATCAATTGGTGATCCAGTAATCATCCAGGCCGCTGCAGTAAAATCTCGTCCCTAACAATACAATCAATTCTTATACGGTAAGGCTCTTATCCGTCATATAGTTTCTCTCATCCTCGTGTTCATAATGAATTATGTACATGAAATTTTATAACCCTTTTTTAATTGTTTGTCAATTTATGATAACATGCTTGCATTTCCATGGCTGTACATGACATTTAGTATCATAACACATGATTTGTAATATTAAAATATATGACTTGTAATATCAAATCACGTGACATATAAAACACATAATTTGTAATATCAAAGCACATGACATGTAAAAAAACATGACTTGTAATATCAAAACTCATGACATGTAAAACATATGACTTGTAGCATGATAAATTAACACATGATATATTAGTACACATTATTTGTAATATCAAGGCACATGACTTGTAGCATGATAGATGTTAGTGCATAATTGTACCACAGTGTATATCTTCAAAAATGTTACAATAATCTGATTTCATTCTCAGTGTCAATTAATAGCCCAATTTGGGAATCAAGTGAATCATATAATAATACTATATTATTTTTAAACCCAACGTATGCATTTATTACATTTCTAGGCTCAATTATATATATTAATATGCATTTCCCTTTTAATTAAAATCTAATTTATTACTATTATTAATTTATCAATTATGTCTAATTAATCCAAACCAAGTCTAATTCAATTCTCTTAATCATTTAATCCATCAAGCCCAAACCTACTAAATTCCCACTTTTTCATATTTTTATTTTTATAACTCATTTTTCTTTTTCTTTTCTGTCCAGTCCAGACCCAAGCCTACTCATTTTATTTTATTTTTTTCTTTATTTTCTTTGGGCTGGGCCAGGCCCACTGTTATTATTATTTTCTCTTTTTTCTGCAGCCCAGGCCCAAGATCTCTCTCTCTTTTTCTTTATTTTCTCCTGGCTGGGCCAGGCCCAGATCATTTTTTCTTTTATCTTTTCTTTTTTTTCTGGGCCGGGCCAGGCCCAGTTCCTCTTTTTATTATCTTTCTTTTTTTTTTCTTTTCTTTCTAATCTCTCGCTCAGCCCAAGCTCTCCCTTCTGTATATTTTTTTTCTTCTCTTTTATAAGCCCAATTATTTATAAGGCCCCAAATATTTATTTATTTATTATTATTTATCTTTCTTTTCTTTTGTAAGTCCAAACATTTATAAGGCCCAAATATTTATTTATTTATTTATTTTTTCTCAACATTTAGCATAAAGCCCACTGAATTTTATTTCCGGCCCAAATCTATTAAGCTCACGAATGGGAACTTCTAAAGGGGCACAAGTTTTTTCCTAGTGAGCCCAGATTTCCTAGTGAGCCCTGTTTAAGTTAAGAAAAGGAAAAATTTTCCTAGTGAGCACATATTTCTTCCCAAAATACCCTTCCGCTATATCTCTCGTCTCACTCTCTCCTCACTTCTCCCCGCTCCCACCCAGCGCCCTCTCCCTGCTCTTTCTCCTTCCCAAACTCCCCCCCGCGGCGCCATCCCCCCGCTCCCCCCCACCCGGCGCCACCCCCCCGCTCCCCCCCCGGCGCCACCCCCCCGCTCCCACCCAGATCCGCCCGACCCCAGCCCCGCTCGACCCCAGCCCCATCTCCACCCCGGCGCTCTCTTCTCCGCCCGCCTCCGCCCTCACCGATCTCCGCCCGCCCCTTCCCCCTCCGCCCCCACCCGCCTCCGCCCGCCCCCACATCCCCCTCCGCCCCCACCCGGCTCCGCCCGCCCCTACCCCCTCCGCCCCTACCCCCTCCGCCCCCACCCGCCTCCGCCCGGCCCCCCAACCCTCTGCCCGCCCCACCCAGCTCCGCCCCCACCCGCCGCTGCCACACCCCAATCCTCCAGTGTCTGCTGCCACACCCAACCCTCTAGCTGCCTGATTTCTTCTCGTTTCAGGATTTTTGAGCTCTACTGTAAGTCTTCTTTAATTTAAATTTAATTTTGTTTTATTTTGTTTATTCTTATATGCTTTGTAACTGTCTTGAAAAGTGAAAACTTCTTGTATAGTTCGATAATAATTTACATTCGGAAAATTCTAGACGAGTATAATTTTGTTGATAATTTTGTTTATTTAATATTTAGATTATAATTAGGGAAAAAAATATAATTTTGTAATCGTAGTTGTAAAGTTTGCGAGACCAGTAGTTATTTTATAATCGGAGGTGTTAATATTAAAATTTATTAATACATTTAGAAGTTTAAAATAAATGGATAAAATTTGATATTTGTAGGAAATTATACTTTATTACTAGTTATTTGCACATAGAAAATTTATTGGTTTGATAACAAGTATGTATAAATGAAATATCTTTGTGTTACATAGATGGATCCGGCAGAATCTTCTCGTGTTCGACCAACGGCCTCGTTAAGGAGGAAAAAAACAGCATCCAGACCACAAATCCAACGCCCGATACAAGAGAGAGAAATCGAAGTGGGTGTGGATACTGAAATAAATATAGAAACTCCAAATTTGATTGGATATGCTAGTGAACGACGAGAAGAAGGGAATACTGATGCAGAAGGCTCTGAAGATGATCTTCATGAGTCAAATTACCGGGGTCCAGTTGATTTGTCAGTACTGAAGAGTTTGAAGACGCACGTTGCTTTTTTCGTTTTAAAAGATGAGGTAATATTTCCGTTTTAAACCTTAAACTACTTTACTGTGTGTGTGCATATATTAAGACTATAATATATATACAGGAACGAGATCCACTTAGATGTATTAGTCACTGGAGAAAAATAAGTGCATGGTCATTGTTAACACCTGAGCCAAACACCCGTTTCATGGAATTAGTACGTGGATCTTCATTGTATCCATTGGTTAAGTGCTCCTACCAGTACATTAGCGTTGTTGAGGTTAGTGCATTTATTGAGAGATGGCATCCTGAAACAAACACATTTCATATGCCATTTGGTGAGATGACGATCACGTTGGATGATATTTCATGTTTGCTTGACTTACCTGTTGTTGGAAAGTCCGTCTGCCAACAAGTATCAGCAGCTTCACGTAAAGCTGCTGATACGATAACTCATTCCTTGGGCGTCAGTTATGATGAAGCGTGGAATGAGCTCAATACCAAAGGCGGTGCATCGGTTCGACTAGATTGGTTACGAGAAAAATTCTCCGGGGTTGACGATACTGACACCGAACATAGGATTCGGTGTGCTGCAAGGGCTTATTTACTTTATCTTCTTGGTTGCACGCTCTTCACGGACAAGAGTTGTACGAGAGTTTCCATTGATTACTTACCATTGCTGCATGATCTCGAAGAAGTTCAAACGTTCGCATGGGGTGCTGGTGCTCTTGCATGGTTATATAGGCAGCTCGAGCTTGCTTCCCGAGCTAACGTTGCTCAGATTGCGGGGTATTTGACACTACTACAGACTTGGATATTTGCTCATTTCCCAAGTTTTATGCCGGTCTCGAACCTATCTTTTACCACCGGTGAACCACTTGCTTGTCGCTGGAAGAGCAGACGGGATCACAATATCTCCCAATCACATGTGCAGTCTATTCGGTCAAGTCTAGATAAACTCACAGGCAACCAGGTAATATTTCCCCCTTTTCCATATTCTTGTTTACTTTGCATGTTTTGTAACAGTAACTAATGTATTTCTTTGTATCCAACGTACATGCAGGTTGATTGGGATCCATATCGGAATTATAGAGAGAAATATCCATTCAGAGAAATTACATTTTTCATGGGTACGTTGAAGATTTTCAGCGTGATTGAGCCGTATCATCCAGTGCGTGTACTAAGGCAGTTTGGTCGTCAACAGTATATTCCACCTCCACCATTCTCTGCGTTACGTGAAGCACGGGGTATAACAGCCAATAGTTATGTGGTAAAGTACACGCACATTGAGGAGATGTGGATAAATTGGTATAATCACGTATTATATCTGGAGCACCGTGGGTCTATTGCTGACTACCTATCTGATTGCACGTCAGATTATATTTCTTGGTTCTCTAAAGTTTCACAGCGCTTCCTTGGAGTAGCACCAGATGAACCCCCAGCAGAGGAAGGAAATCAAGCAACCCAGGCAAATGTCGATGATGAGGTAATAACCATATATCTTCATACTTTAATGTTCAATACGGTTAACCAGTTTTTCTGCTGCTTATTGTTTTCCCATCCACTAATATAACAGAGATATACACGCATAAAAGAAATAATAGATCCATTACTTGCGCAAGGGGATAAGGCATTCAAGAAGCGATCTGGATTGTTATTTACTGCACTTGCGAAGATCAACGCCGTGCTAACCGGTTGCACTCAGCCAGAAGAAGCACCACAAGAGCAAACTGAGGAACCAACACCAGATCAATCCACTCCTAATGCACCCGATACGGCAATTATGACTCGAACCAGAAGCAGACGTAATCCCCCGAGAAAAACAAGGAGACAGTGATCATTGCACAAGTTATGTAATGATATGGATAATGTATGTAACATGAAGGTCTTGGTGTAAAATTATTTCTTGCAAACATATCAAGTGACGTTAAATTAATGGTTTTTTTTCTATGTAATGCTCTCTCTTTTTCGTTTTTTCTCGTTTTAATATAAACACTTTTTCTTTGTATAAGAGTTGTTTCGACATATCATTGTATCGGAGTTGCCATGTTCCATTATATCATAATATCGGTTTAATAATTGTGTGTAGGTGTATCATTGTGTTGCAGTGATTGATGTATCAGTGTATCAATGGGTTGGTGATGTGTATCGATATTTCATTGTATACTTACTTGCTTCCATGCCTAAATTCCAATAATAATATTTAAATACTTTCATTACAACTAAATAAATCAATTAACGACTAGAATATTCAGAGACGGGTTGATGGCCACTGTTCGGGATGCCAGTCCGAACGAACGGGTATCGTTCGGACTGTCAGTCCGAACGATACCCGTGGTCAGAACCCGCTATGTTACCCAATATAACACATAAAAAATTGGTAAATCATTAGTCGACCCAATGTAACACCACTTTAATTATACAAATATCTACAAAATATGGTTAATTTCACAACAATGATACAGTAGTTAACTAACACACTGATACACGGATACATCAAATTAAAACCCAAAATTAACTCGTCTGCGAGTAACAAAACTAAATTACAACTCAATAACATCTTGTGTAGCAACCGAAGATGGTACAATCCCTTTGAACTGATCAATCCGTGCTAAGTACGGTACCTCCCATCCTTGTGCAATGGGATCATGGTGTCGGTGCCAATTCAATGCAATTTGAGGGATGGGATGAAGTTCTTTCAATGACACCTAATAGTAAAGATATTATAACCATATATAAGCATATTATTAGTTAAATCAAACTAATTTTAACAACAATGAATTGTGCTTACATGTACAAAGTGACAGTCCGCAACGAATGCCATTGTCACTTCTTTCCGTTGGATATTTGCGGCAGGAGGAGGAGTTCTGAGTGGCAAAAAAGTAAGGCATTGCGCATTGGATAAGAAGAAAATAACAACATTATAACGGGAAGAGACAATATGTCCCATGTCCGGCATCGTCATCCAATAGTCGGCCTTTGGAAAGTCCCGGAAATAATTAAGTGCTTTTCGGAGCTCAACAATCCGATCAATACTCCCAAATAATGGAATGTAGAAGACGTAATTTGTATCGAGTTCAATCAACAAATCTCTTCTGATTTGCATCCATTGATCTTCCCCCATACCAAGGCTGTGTGCGATAACCCTAAAACCACAATTTCCGTCGGCCTTGACATCGCGAACATCTTCTATATATGGCAACATAAATCCAGGCAATGAGTTTTCGAACTTCAAATCGGGCTTGGGACAAGGTTTTAACTCCAGTTCAGGTACGGACTTTCCGAGCATACTACCAGCAGGATCTGTGTCAGCTAAGAATTCAACAGGATCTGCAAGAGTTGGAGCTTGATGGAGTTGTTCCGCATGGTCTGCAGGCAGTTCATGGGGGGCGGTCTTGGCATCAATTTTCGATTTCTGTTCGGAACAAATAAATTATAATTATAATATATTCAAGTGAAATATAGGAAGCATTAGTTATATATAATAGTGAACCTTGGTCATATGCGGCCTTCTTGGAATTAACTTATATGGTTTACTGTCGCTGCGGGGAATCAATGCCGTCATTTTTGGAGAAGCACTATCAGAGCCGGAGGCTATTAGCTCAAACGCACACGGATCCCTTCGTGTCGAAATATCAAGTTTCCTTTTGCGGCCAACTGTATGTCCGATCACCCTGGACACAGGATCCGCCAATGAAGAACAAACTGGAGTAGATATTTCCCTTAATTTCCTTAATCTTCGAGTACGTTCTTCGTTATCACACATAATAAAGTTATGAATAAAAACCTCAACATCTTTCTGATACCCGACACCTTTAACAACCAATGCTTTACTCGCGGACATATCAAGCTTCCGCCAATGTTGGTCAATGCAATCCAAGGGAATTGGTCGGTTGTCTCTTTTGTATATTGCAATCTCATGAGCACATGGCAAGTTGTGAGTTTGTCGAATAATGCAACCACATTCAGCTGGGTTGACTCCAACAGACTCAGTTCTCTTTACTTCGGCTAAGATCAAATTCATTGCATGGATTGATACTGTGCCCCGTAATTCCTTAAATTCTGCCAGCATAAAACATCGTTTAACGATGGTCAAACTTTTTTGAAAAGATGCTTTAATCTCTGTATGTTGAAGTTCAAGTAATGTATGTATATTACTCCAACACTTTTCGAAATCGCCTTGACTAGTTCGCAATTGTCTCTTCAATTTTGCGTGGGCACTTTCTGCTCGGTTGCTAGTCACGTTGTCCCGATGTTGACACATATTTGTCCAATAAGCCACGAACTTCTCCTTGTGTGGATTTAACCATGTTTTCATAATGTAGTCAACTGCCTCAGGTTTTCCTTGGAAATCGTTTGTTAGATTGCTTAGATTTGCATTATATGCATCTAGAGAATCAGATAGCATTATCAGCTTCCACATTAAGAAAAATTTCTCCCACTCACTCTGTTTTTCTAGCAATTTCTTGCAGTTTGTCAACACATTCTTATTTATATGTCATCTACAAAGAAGATGCCGGCTAGGCGGGAATATCAGCTTAACTGCATTAACAAGCGATAGATCTCTATCTGTAACAATGACACTTGGATATACATCGTTCAGAAACAGTCCACGCAACTTGTCAAGTGCCCAGGAATAATTTATTTCCCTTTCTTTTTCAAGAAAGGCAAAAGCAATGCAAAATGACATATTCGTTGAGGTTACTCCAATCATCTCTAGTAAAGGATATTTGTACCTGTTTGTTTTATAGGTACAATCCATGATAATAACACCTGGAAATGCTCGAAGAAGATCGACGCCAACAGGATGAGCCCAGAAAAGATCCGTTACTGATTCTGTTTGATCATTGCTTCGATGCCATTCGATATACTTGAGTTCAGAAATTTTTAGTAACAACTGTTGCATCTGCGTTCGACCACCTTGTTCATTGACTCTTAACTTGTGTCGTGCATTATATATTGTTTTCATTGTCGAAACATTTTGTGGATCCTTTTGCTTCAGTGCTGTCAGTATATTTTTCGGCTTTACGTGACACTTCGACATTTCGAGCACAACATTTGTCTCGGTTTCAGACAATCTTCCCGCATATGAATGGCCTTCGAAATAATCTGCTGCTGGATGATTATGAACACCGGATAAAACCGTCAGGTTATATTTGGGGCCCGCTAATGATATCTGTTGACCCTTTAATCGAAAAGGACATCCACATTTTTTACTGCCCCTGTGGCCTTCATCATTTTTTAATTTCTTGAATCTTGGTTGTCCACCCCGTTCACATCCAAACCATATTCTCCCCTTATTCAATTGACCTCCAGTATCAGATTTTGAAACCATGATGACAAATCCTGATTTCTTTCCATTATCGCGCACCCACCGGCAAAGTTCGTCTCGATTTGTAAAAATCTATAGTCATAATAGACAAGAAACATTTTTTTAGTTGAAATATTCTAATTTCAATATGACCAGGTTCTAAACATAATATCATACCTGATTTGTTGTGAAGTCCAAACCATAATCGACAACTAATTCATTATCGACTTGCCTACTCTGCGTCGAAATATAACCCTGTGTTTCAATAATTTAACAATATTAATAATTAATAATTGATAACTCTCTTACAGAAATAAACCATCATTAAAAGTACCCTGTCCAGACTTAAAGTCCGGGCAAAAAAGATTTGTCCAGAGTTTAAGTCTGGCCAAATTCCTTTCGTCCGGACTTACAGTCTGGACAAGATAAATTTGTCCGGACTCTAAGTCTGGACAAAAAAAATTTGTCCGGACTTAGAGTCCGAACAAATTCTCTTTGTCCGGACTCTAAGTCCGGCCGATATTATTTTGGGCGGACTGTAAGTCCGAACCGCGACGTGAACTCCCGGGTTCTCGCACCGCATCGACCAGAAAACTGATTTCTAAAACCCTAATTTCATAATACTCAACAAATAACAAAATCTAAAGGTATATTTCGAATAATTTAATACAAAGAAGATAGAATCAAACCTCAAGTGTGTTTTGATCGTCGAATGAAACCAACGATATCATTGTATTCTCCATTGACGTCTCGTTCGACACAACTCAAAAATTTCTCTTTTGTTTTGATTTATAATGAAAATACATAAAAAATGGAAAATAATCACCTTTTAAATCTCTATTAACAAAATGTTATAAGGAGATTGAAGATTTAAATGGATTTTTTAAGCTATAAAAAAAAAAAAAAAAAAAAAAAAACTTTACCTGCGCGCGCGCGAGACGGATGGAGGAAGCGGGAGAGGGAAGAAGGTTAAGTTGGGAATTTATTTTAGATGGCACAGTTGTTATTTATATTAAGTTTTCACTGGGCTCACTAGGAAAAAACTTGTGCCCCTTTAGAAGTTCCCCTCACGAATCACTATTTTTTTTTATTATTATTATTTTTTTCCTTTTACTAAACTGAGCCAGGCACTATTCCCTTTTTCTTTTTCTTTTTCTTTTTTTGATAAGTTTTGACCGAGAGGAGAAGAGAGAGTGAGAGTGCTGCTGGATTCTGTTGGGTTTGGCCGAGAGACAGAAGAAGAAGAGAGTGAAGTGTTTTGTAGAGGGAAAATAATTCAAGGCTAATTTGGTAATTTAACCCAAAACTCACACCCATTCGCCACCTAATGTATCTAGCTTGCCACCATCAATTCCCATTTGACAGCAAGCTAAATACCTTGCCACCCTCAATTCTCCATTTGACAGCTCAAACCGACACTCTTTTTAGGGTGTGCCCTTAGAAATTTGTTTTAGATTGGGGTGTGTACAAAGAAATTTCTAATTTATTTAATATTTTATTATTTACGACTCAGGTAAATATTTTCTAAATACTATCAAATTTATGTAGGACGTAGTGCTCGACGAGAGAAACACTACAAAATTATCCGTTTGTTGTTTCGATTTCCGGAATAAATGAACCGAAATTCTGAAGTAATTAGAAGGATAATTTTAATATTATTAAATTAGCAATTTTGGGAGTATTTTTCGGTTTCGTAAGAAAATTCCTCAAAAATCCTAAATATTACAAAATTAATAATCGCGAATACCGAATATCATTTGGGTTTGTAGATTTAAAGTTACGTTAACCAAAAGTTATTTCGGTGTCCAAAATTGATTTCAGTGGACTTATTCGGCACCACTGGTCTCAAGAGAGCAATACAGGTAGCTCGAAATTTGGGGTATTACATTCTACCCACCTAATAAAAATTTCGTCCTCGAACTTTAATTGGTGTTTTTGATCATGAGAAAGGGTATATGTATTTTATCCTGATGTCATTTTCAAGCTCCCAAACTGAATCTCTTGGTGATTGTATATCTCATAAAATAAGAACTAATAATATTATTTTATCCTTCAAGACTTCTCCCATTAGTTAATAATCCTTACATATCGCTTCTCATATTTTTGTTTCATTTCTTCTAGAACAATCATAAAAACTTTAAGCCTTTTCTCAAGTCTATTTTTGATATATTTGCTATTTTGTACTTTTAACTAAGCGCTTTCTCAATTATGATCTATAGAATACATCATGAACGACTTCCGTTTTTGATAGGAATGATAATGGATAGTCAGGATCCCAATTTATTCTTGAAGTTTTATTTGGGTGAAGGAACACAAAAGTAAGACAGAATTTAATCAGGAATAGCTGCTACCAATTTGGTGTGCCACGCCATCCTGATTAAATAATGGAAAAGATACAAGTGACAAATATTTTTATAGAGTCCATTCCTAGGGTCCTATTACATATTGTAATGGATTTTATAAGAGAAAATAAATCAGAACTATTACAATACCAAAATAACAAGACTATAAATGGTAGGGATACAAGATAAAAGTGAATTCATGACTACATAATTCAATCATGATCTTATCAAGCGACTGCAATTGCTGGCGCCAGAGAATATCTATCTACAATTGTCTCGCCGACTCAATAAGACTTGTGATGTATAAAGGCTCAGGACATGAATCGTATTATGATAATATTCAGATAGAATATACAAAATATCAAATAAGAATAATCAACAAAAATTAATGGAATAAGACGATCATTTAGAAAGATAAATTTAACTTGAGTAACAAGATATAATGTCATATTCTGGTTTGATAAAATGTCTCTTTTTTTATATAGTTCATTATCAATTTCTTGTCATCTACCTTCTAGTTAATTAATTCTATAAAATTCTCAACTTTCTAAGATCTTTTTATATTTTTACACTTATTCTTTCATAGTTTTTTTTTTTTAGAAACCCTAAGGGCAAATTCCAAATTCAATCATCCTTCCATTTTATGTCAATACATCATATCCCTGTCCATTTGTACTTAGCAAGTTGGCGTAAAATTCTCTATCATTACTCACTAAGAGACATATGGGTTGAAAATTAGATCGATATTATTCCATAACGAACAAGATAGAAATCAATAATGGAATTCCAAAGATAGACACTTCAAATAAATTTGATATGGTAGGATAGACACGATACTAGAGCAGACAAATATCAAAGAATAAGGAACAATTATAAATAATGAGTCACAGACATGTTCTTATATGGTAGTAGTCATATGGTCTTCCACCTAAATATAGGCTCTGATACCACTCTGTAACGCCCCCGTTTTTCAGTTGCTTTCCAAAACGGACGACGTTACTTATTACTTGTACTAGACAACCCAACAGTCACAGGATCTTGGAATAACTGTAACTACTGCTACAATCAGATGAATAAATAACATGTCTGAAACTTGAAATGATTTCATTTATATAAAGAGTTCATTACATAAAACGGCACACTGCTTTAAATATGAATACAAAAGAGTCAAAGAGAAAAGCAGTGCGCAGATGAAAGGAAATACAAACAAGATATACAAAAGTTCTCCAGAGTACTTCACTTGCCTATTGTCACTCGATCTTTTCAACGAAGTACGGGTCTTCAATTAGGGCTGGATCCCCTTCTTCACGTTCCAAATCTGGGTTCAAAACCCAGGGGATTAAACCCGGCAAGTAATACATTTAAAAAGAGAAATTGTGTACTATCATAGTATAAGAATATCAGTGTGCATGAGCCTGTTTATGTCAGTGTTGTTTGTGTGCATATAAATTAACATGAAGGCAACATATAAATTAACATGAAGTCAAGCATAAATAAATGCATAAATAAATGAACAGGACAATAACTACTCTCCATTGTCGTATAAGTGCCCGTGCATACCAGGGACCCGGCCACAATATTCATGACACTGAATCATGACATGCCGCTAGGCACTACAATCAAGTTCCGTACTGTATACAGCAACGGACATACCACTCTGGGTAAATATCAATTGGTGATCCAGTAATCACCCAGGCCGCTGTAGTAAAAGAATCCCGGCCCTAACAATACAATCAATTTTTATACAGTAAGGCTCTTATCTATCATATAGTTTCTCCCATCCGCGTGTTCATAATAAATTATGCACATGAAATTTTATACCCTTTTTTAATTGTTTTTCAATTCATGATAATATGCTTGCATTTTCATAGCTGTACATGACATGTAGTATCATAACACATGATTTGTATTATTAAAACACATGACTTGTAATATCAAACCACGTGACATGTACAACACATAATTTGTAATATCAAAGCACATGACATGTAAAAAAAATATGACTTGTAATATCAAAACTAATGACATGTAAAACATATGACTTGTAGCATGATAAATTAACACATGATACATTAGTACACATGATTTATAATATCAAGGCACATGACTTGTAGCATGATAGATGTTAGTGCGCAATTGTACCACAGTGCTTATCATCAAAAATATTACAATAATCTGATTTCATTCTCAATGTCAATTAATAGCCCAATTTGGGAATTAAGTGAATCATATAATAATACTATATTATTTTTAAACCCAACGTATGCATTTATTAAATTTCTAGGCTCAATTATATATATTAATATGCATTTCTCTTTTAATTAAAATCTAATTTATTACTATTATTAATTTATTAATTATGTCCAATTAATCCAAACTAAGTCCAATTCAATTCCCTTAATCATTTAATCCATCAAAACTAAGCCTACTAAATTCCTACTTTTTCATATTTTTATTTTTATAACTCAATTTTCTTTTTTTTTTCTGTCCAGCCCAGACCCAAGCCTACTCATTTTATTTTATTTTTCTTTATTTTCTTTGGGCTGGGCTAGGCCCACTGTTATTATTATTTTCTCTTTTTTTTTCTGCAGCCCAGGCTCAAGATCTCTCTCTCTCTTTTTCTTTATTTTCTCTTGGGCTGGGCCAGGCCCAGATCCCTTTTTTCTTTTCTCTTTTCTTTTTTTTCTGGGCTGGGCCAGGCCCAGTTCCCTTTTTTTTTATCTTTCTTTTTTTTTTCTTATCTTTTTAATCTCTCGCCTAGCCCAAGCTCTCCCTTCTGTATATTTTTTTTCTTCTCTTTTATAAGCCCAGCCCAAATATTTATTTATTTATTATTATTTATCTTTCTTTTCTTTTATAAATCCAAACATTTATAAGGCCCAAATATTTATTTATTTATTTTTTTTTTCTCAACATTTATCATAAAACACACTGAATTTTATTCCGGCCCAAATCTATTAAGCCCACGAATCACTATTTTTTTTTATTTTTTATTTTTTTCCTTTTACTAAACTGGGCCATTTTTCTTTTGTTTTTTTTTTTTTTTTGATGAGTTTTGGCCGGGAGGAGAAGAGAGAGTGAGAGTGCTGCCGGGTTCTGTTGGGTTTGGCCGAGAGATAGAAGAAGAAGAGACTGAAGTGTTTTGTAGAGGAAAAATAATTCAAGGCTAATTTGGTAATTTAACCCAAAACTCACACCCATTCGCCACCTAATGTATCTAGCTTGCCACCATCAATTCCCATTTGACAGCAAGCTAAATACCTTGCCACCCTCAATTCCCCATTCGACAGCTCAAACTGACACTCTTTTTAGGGTGTGCCCTTAGAAATTTATTTTAGATTGGAGTGTGTACAAAGAAATTTCTAATTTATTTAATATTTTATTATTTACGACTCAGGTAAATATTTTTCAAATATTACCAAATTTATGTAGGGCGTAATGCTCGACGAGGGGAACACTACAAAATTATCCGTTTGTTGTTTCGATGTCCGGAATAAATGAATCGAAATTCTGAAGTAATTAGAAGGATAATTTTAATATTATTAAATTAGCAATTTTGGGAGTATTTTTCGGCCTCATAATAAAAATTCTCAAAAATCTTAAATATTACAAAATTAATAATAGCTCAGACCGAATGTCATTTGGGTTTGTGGATTTAAAGTTACGTAACCGAAAGTTATTTCGGTGTCCAAAATTGACTTTGGTGGACTTATTTGGCACCACTAATCTCAAGAGAGCAATACAGTACAGATAACTCAAATTTTGGGGTATTACAAAAGTGGAGTATTCATATAGAATGTTCCATTAAATTCGTGAAATTATATTTGTATGGTTTTATTCTATATCCTCAACGCTTGGGGATGAGATTTGGCAGAATCAAGAGTTAATTCTTGGCACCACCAATTCAATTTATTAAAAAAAATAAATTGTCATTTTTAATTAAAAAAAATAAATAGAGGGGCAAACTAGTCAATGTTTTAATTTATTATTAGAAAAATCTAATTAACTGACAGTAGTAAAGACCAACACCATACAAAACCTACTCTTATGCCCCCTTGATGTCATTGCAAGAAATAATCTTTTTTTTATATCCAACAGAAGTACAGAAGGGTACTATATTGGATAAGGGATGGTAATAAATACGGTCAAAATTTTAAATAAATTTTTATATTAGACTGGTTAAAATTTGACTTATAAGTGCGTTTATTAACATCTCTGATACTTGTCCATAAAGTAACCAAGGATAATAAGAAAAATCATTAATTAACAATCAATTCTTTAATTAAATCTTTATCAGAAAAAAGTTATGTTCATCATCCCTAACTAACAGCCCGTAGCATCTACCACCTTCTCGCACCACCGATCGGTGACCCACACTCCCTGGTGGGCCCCTCGCATCGGGGGCTCACTTCTTATTTTTAACTGAAAATTTCACGGGCCCGCGAAGCCTCATCGAGATTCAACCCCTCGGATCGGGCGGCCCAGGCTCCGTACCCGAGCCGTCCCCGTCCGGTATTGAGGCCCAGCGCGATGCTGGGCCGTTTAAAGGGACTAACGTGGACGTGGGCAGCGACGGAGAGGCAGTTGTGGCCACGGTAGGCGAAAGGATCCGACGTGGCAGTCCGGGTCCGAGCGAAATCGGGCCGTTGAGAGATTCGGGCTGATCCGGGCCGTCCGTTGGAGATGATGTGGGCTTATATAAAAAGAGGAATGTGGGCCGTATCCGAAGGGATAACCGATCGAAGCGCGGTTCTGGGGGACCCGAAGCTTCGGATTGGTGAAAATTTTAGAGATAGAAACAGAGGAAAGAGAGAAAGAGTGCGAGAATTTAGAGCTGTTGCTTTTGGATTTGTAGAGAGAGAAAGGTACAGTTTTTAATTCTTCGGAGCTCTTTTATCCAAGATGTCCGTTCGTTATACTTATTTATTTATTTTAGTTCTTTCACTGGAAAAAGATAGATTGTTGTTTTTTTGTTCGTCAATTTGATTTGGATCCTGATTTGATGATGATTGATGCTTTGGATTCTGCGATTTGAGATGATTTATCAGTTTCCTTTTTAAAATCAGATTGTGATGGATTTTCTCAGAGTGTTGGATTGTTTGTTCTCACATCTCATGGGTTTTTTGATTAGTTTTGAGCTTAAAGGCGGCTCTTTCCCCCCTTTTTTCTATCTTTTGATCTTTTACTATTTTTTTAAGGTAGGGTTTTAGTCGAAAATTTGAAAGATCTTATGCCATTAGCTGAAATGGATTCTCTTAACTTTTCCTCGTTTTCCGATAATTTTGGATTTAGAAATAACGGAAACATTTAACTTTTCTGCTCTCTCTCTCTCCCAAACACCACCCCCCTGCCCCCCCCCCCCCCCTCCTGTCCTTGATTGGTTTTGTACTCTTTTTTCCTATGTCTAAATGGATCTCGGGAGTTTCTAGATGGGCACAGCATATTTCCTAGTGAGCCCACTTAAAAGATCGTTTTATTTACCACTTTGCCATTATTTTTTATGGTCAAAAATACCCTGCCTTCATTTTGGTCAGAAATCTGAAAGACTGATCCGGGCTAACCAGCCCGGATGAAGCCTCCCCATCCGGGCTTTCAGCCCCGGACAGAGAGCATAGGTCCGGGCTGGTTAGCCCGGATGAGATATGAGAGATAAAACAAATTAAATTTTCATGTCATAACATGTGCATCTGGTGTAGTGGTATCATATTGCCCCCCTATGGAATTGACTAGAGTTCGATTCCCTGCATGCACAATTTTTTTCTCTTTTTTTTTACCTTATTATGTTGAATTAGTCCCACTGCCTTGTAAATTTCCTTTTTCTCTCAAAAATAGAGAGAGAGTGAAATTGAGAAGATGAAGATGAAGATGAAGAAGATGATGAAGAAGATGAAGAAGACAAGAAGAAGATGAAGATGAAGATGAAGAAGATGAAGAAGAAAAGAAGAAGAAGAAGAAGAAGATGAAGATGAAGATGAAGAAGAAGATGAAGAAGAAAAGAAGAAGAATATGAAGATGAAGAAGAAGAAGAAGAAGAAGAAGAAGATGAAGAAGAAAAGAAGAAGAAGAAGAAGAAGAAGCAGAAGCAGAAGCAGCAGCAGCAGCAGAAAGAGAAAGAGAAGGGCATATTAGGAATTTTGGTGTGCTCACTAGGAAATTCCTCTCTTTTTATAAAAGAGAGGGTGTGCCCACTAGGAAAAGTGGGCTCACTAGGAAAAAAACCGTGCCCATCTAGAAGTTCCCATGGATCTCTGTGACCGCGTCTGTTGGCCCAGTCAGTTGGTAACAGAAAGAGAGAGAGATTTTGAGATATAAACAGATTTTTTTTTTTTTTTTTTTTTTTTTGAGAGAGAGAGACTTGAGATATTTACAGTTTTTTTTTTCCTTTTAATAATAATTATAATAATTTTTCACAAAAAAAAAATAAGTAGGAAAGAAAGGAAGAAACAAAAGCCACTCCGATTCATGCGATTCTGTCAGTACTCCCCAAGCATCTCGCCTTTTTTTCCTTTTTCTGTCTCTAAAACAGTCCCTTATTTTTAAAGAAAAAAAGATCAGAGCTTTAGATAATTGTGCTGTTATTCAAAAAAATTCTCTCTTTAATCTGTTTACTTTGGTTTTTAGAGGAGTTGTTGGATTGGGCGATCGATGTTGGATTGGGTATGGACAGAGATTTGAAGAAAACGGCGCTTCTCTTTCCTCATCTCTCTCGCCTTCAGGTACTAATTTTTCAGTTTTCCTAAAATGCTCCTGCTGCGTTCTAGCTTTCGATTGAGTCTTGGTGGAAATGGGGATTGGATCTTTAATGGGTTTTTGTCTTTATCCTCAGTTTTGGAGTTTTTCTTGTATTGGGCAATTGTCTGAGTTATTGAAGCTTTCTTTCTAATACTAGAATTGTCATTTTACTTTGCTTCGTCTCTCAAGTGCCAAATTTTTTTACTCTACTTCCGGAAATGCCCTCGTCCTACATCCCAATTTGCAGCCAGATGAGCTGATAGCCTGATAGTTTTGATTTTTTTTTTTTTTTTCCTCTTCTAATTTGGGGGTCTTGAATTGTTTGTTTGCTTGTTTGTATCTTAGCCTCTTATGTTTTTTGGCCTTTAAAAAAAAAAAATTGATTTGATTAAATATCAGATTGATTATGCTTTCGTTTTCTCAAATTTGAGGTTTAGATAATTGAATATTTTCTTCCTATTTTTTTAATCTGTTTTTCAGTTTTGGTATACTTATTGTTTAATTAAATATTGTTACTTGATTTATTTGCCATTTTATTCATTTGTTTGAGGTTCAGATAAAAGTTATCTTTTTATATTTTTCTTCTATATCTGAGATACAAATTACAAAGCTCATGCTGGGAAGTTCTATTTGAGCACACCACTTTGCTCGTTAAGCCCATCTCCGCACTTTCCGGGAGGATTAATCTCCTAATGCTGTTAAACCTTAGTACCCGAACCATCTTTTAACAGAGTTGAGGATTTAATCCCCGACAAGGGCACTTATAATTTTCTACGACTTTTAGAACTTTAGAATGGGTGCTCACTGAGACCAGTGGTGTGCTCATTCAGGAACCCCCCTCATGCTTAGCATCATTGATACCTTGTAATCCCTATAATGCCCCTTCTCATTCTACTGATTTACACCTAGATGAGCAAATGTGGTGCCTTTAAATTGCTTTAATAGTTATAAGAAGGGATTTTTAGTTGAACTTTGATAATTTGTTTTAATTAAATCCACTCTTATGAATTTGATTAATGTCAGAAGTAAAATTTTAGTATTTCTTCTCTGGTAATTTCCCCCTTCTCTCAGTTCACTACCAGCATCATTTAGTAGTTAACCCCATATTTATCCATGCCCCTCTCTTGCATCTTAATTTACATTCAAGATGATCAGAGGGTGTCATCTCTACTTTGGTTTTACTGAAAAAGAAAAGAAGCCTTTTGTAGATTCTTGTCTTTCATTTTGGTCGTGTCGATAGCCCCAGGAGAAGTATAAGTCCCTCACTGAGAATTTGAGCTGTCTCCCGCTGCGCCCTATGGACCGTTGGATTGGAGGAGTATCATTGTTAGGCTTGGATTATAGTACAACAATTTATTTATTCCATCTTATGTTTTCTTTCAGCATTAGGCTTTTTAACAATGTTTCTGATGGAAAGTGCAAGTCTTTATATTTTCTGCAATTCAGTATTTTTTTTTTTTTTCAAGTTTTACAATAGCAGATGTATTGAACTTGTTTTAATTTTCAGGTACCAATAGTAATGAGGTAATGGCAGAGGAAATGGGTATGCAATAGAGAACTCTAAAATAGAGAGGGCCAAGGGGTGAAGTGGAGTTTCAGTGACAAGAAGCAGGAGAATAGGATGGATGTCAAATGCAATGGTAGTGGTGGTGGTGGTTCCGAGGGAGAGGAGGGTTATATTTTTCAATCACCATTGGATGCCAATGGTGTTAACATTAGGAAGAGAATTAAACTCCAAGGGAAGGTTGGTTGTCTTCTGGCCTTTTTCTGCTTCTTTATAGAAATTCTAATGTTTTTTTAAAATAATTAGAGCTCTTGCTTCCCTATTCCTGATTCTCATTCTTTTGTTATATAAAAATTATAAGGTATCAGGTGATCGCTGTCCTGTGGATCCTGCTTTGGTGCCCAGGAGGGTGCGATCGGGTATGTAAAATTCCAACATAATGCTTCTCATTTTCCATTTTTAATAAAAAATTATGGTTTCTTTGGTTGTATTAACTGAATTTATGCCTTTATTCTTTCGGATGGCTTTATAGATCAGAATCTTTATCTTTTCTTCTGTGGTTCTGTCTTGTTATTCTATTCTTTGTGGTTGTTACCATATAACTGTGCCAATCCTATTTAGGTTCTGGAGATATTTGATGATTCCCATCACTTTTCTACAATCTACTTTATTATCGTTTTACAAGTGTTGCAAACTTCCTTATTTAATCTTCGTATCATGTACCGAGTTTGATGCTGTGGCTATTTTATAAGTATCCAATTCTTAGAAACGAGTAGTTTTTGGAACTCAATTCTTTTGCACCTCAGCAATGAAAAACCGCGCCAGCCAATCAGCATCTCCGCCATTGTCAGATTCAAAGAGGAGGCAACGGCATGCTTGCAATAGAACCCGATTGCTCAAAAGCTCTAGTTCAGAAAGATATGAACAAAAAATGGTTGGTTTATATATTTGCTCATTTTGTGGGCTTCTCTTTGATTTATTTCTATATTGCTTGTTTCAAGGGTTTTTAACTCTTTTGTGTAATTTAGCTAGATGAAGTCACAAAGGCCGAGGAAGAAGTTGCTGAGACTTTGACTTCTTTGGCCAGTCTCTTCACTGCTAGCGAGCCAGTTAAGACTGCAGAAAATGGGAGAGCACTAGAAGAGAACTCACAGACAAAGGCATCCTCGACTTCTCTTTTAGAAGGTTTGGCTTAGTAATCTCTCATTATCTTGTCTCGGTAATTGAAATTTCAAGCTGGTATGAACTTTTACAATAGCTATACTTAAGGAAACCAGTATGATTCAACAGGTCCAAATGATGAGAGTACAGAGATTTTAGTTCCATGTAATGGCATCGCAGACAGCAATCCCTCTCCTCGTGTAGAAGGTCCTCTTGAAACGTTGAAGGCTGATTGTTCTGCACTCGGACAGCCAGCTGCAGCCTCTGTTAGTCAGAAGTCTGGTGCTGAGGCCAATGGGACTTCACAACCAGACTCCCTGGGGAATCTTTTGTCTAATTTGGAACCTGTAGAGGGTGTTATCCCTTCAAGTGATTCTATTAACTTATCCAATCCTCTAGGAGCTTCCCTTCAATATTTCCCTCGAAATAGGTGGGTAATTCTTACTAAATAAATGTTTGGTTGCTGGGATCGGTAGCCTCATATCTTACAGTTGTTCATTCTAACCTTCTTTTATGGTTTATTGTACCTGCAGAATGTTGCAACATGCACAATTGGATTCCCTTTTGGTTAAAAAACAAGAGACAGGCCTCTGGACAGTAATGCTTCTGTCCTTCGAAATTTATACTTCTTTTATTGGAGTTTTTAGATAGCTGAAGTTATTATTCATATTTTCAGCTTGGCCCTACCTCAACGGAGCATGATATGCAGCCTTTCAAAAAGAAGCTCGATTCTGTTGCGAATGAACTTAGTCGGAAAGGTATCTGTTCAGATGTTTGGAAGTTTTCCTTAAACAACATAATGTTACTTATGGATCTTTCAAACATGTTGGAGTATTCATTTGCACGGGTTCTTTCTATCTGTTCTCTGACTATTCCATGATTTCAAATCTTTATTATCAGTTCCTGGTGTGCAACCTGGATTGCATAACAGAGGTCACGAGCAGTCGACAATGTAATTCCATAATGCATCCCTTGCCTTTATATGTGTCTCTTATATAGAATTTCTTTCAGCAATCATTTTCGGATTTGCCAGGATGCCAACTAACTCTTCTTCTTCTCATTAGGCCTTCTTCGAGTAAAGGGGCAGTTTACCCAGATTCTATTACTGTTTCAGCAAGATCCGGTGACAATAATGGTCCTTCTGCTGAGAAGGTAAACGTTGCTCCTCGGTAATATGCCTTTTATTATTTCTGTTTTTTTGGCATGGGAGTTATGGGAGTCTTTTAAGACATTATTTTTTTGGTCAATATTTAAAATGAAAGCTGGTGAACGAATAAAAAGAAGTTGATGCTCAAGTGAGATGTGGTCCAGCCCTTCCTCATTTACTTTGGTCCATGATCATGTATACTTTTTCTCTGAGACTCTTTTTTAGACTAAGTTTGGAGAAGAGGTATCTCTGGCTTATAGTGAAATTGGAGTTATTAGCCGATAAAGGGTTGCAGTCACAGTTCATTCTCTTCTACAGAAACAGATTAAGTAATCGTTATTAGTTAACTGGTTTCATTCTGTAGTGTCGTTGCTGAGAAATAAAGGGGCTGATTTTATATATTGAATGTGAGCTAGTTTCTTGGGAAGGCCTACCCATTTCATGTGGACTAACAGGGACGCATTGCCTTTCAATACTCTACTGCTTGTATTTCTTTTTTATGCTAATTGTTTCTTTTTTATTATGAACATTCTTATTTATCTTGTGTCCTCATATATCTGCTTCTGAAATTTCAAATTCTTCTTGTTTCACTACTTTTTCCCAAGTATTATCACATTTAAGCATACCGATCTGTTATAATATGGTGGATTGGAATTTGTATTGGAGCAGTATTTGCCCATTGTGATTCTCTTTTTCTACTTTCAGATAGAGTTCACTTTTGTCCCTTGTGATTGATTTGGCAGGTTTCATTGACATATGCTGATAAAAAACGGCCATGGAGTAAGTGTTCTACTCACATTAGCATAAGCCGTCTCATCCAGAGCTATCAGAAAGCAGAAAAACAGCAAAAATCTATGCAAGTGAACCAATTAAAGGCCAAGGAGGGAACAAATCATAGTGTGCCCACATCTGTTGAGGCTGGGGAATCGAGGAATGGTGTGATTCCACCTCTGTCCGGTGGAGCTTTAATAGAGAGAAGTATGCTGGAAGCTAGAAATCGAATGCTACAAGATGGGATGGTAGCTCAACAGGCAGCCGCTTTATCTGGGGTTTATGCTCCACAAAAACAGGTGATTGCTGTCATACTGATCTTTTAATTTCGTCTCTTTGCTTGTTGTTTGTTCTAACAAGTGCACGAATGTGATTTACAGGGTTCAGATCTGTTGTCCTCGTCTGTCATTGGTGATACCAAGATTTCAGCAAATGGGATGAAGTCTTCGGGCCAGCTTCACATTCCTTACTCTCGAAACCAAGCCGTTATGCCTTTTGCATTCCCTCAGGGTGCGTATACCTCTCAGTATCAAGAGCAGTTAGCAGCTGGGACTACTCAGCAGGTGTAATCTCTTTTCCTTGTTTTCAAATTTCCATGCTAGTTAGTTAAAAGGCAAAGGAAAACAAAAAATATCATGATTCCAATGTTAAGATCTACCTGCTTCTGTGCTAAAAGGTGAAGGAAAACAAGAAACATCATGATTCCAATGTGATGATCGACATGCTTCCGCGCACTTACAAATACGCACATACAACATAGGAACTTAAATTTCTCAGGTTTATGTTTGCTAATCATATTCAACTTAGCTTTTATCCCAAGTACTTAGATAAGCTACATGAACCAAAAGAGAATCACGCCGGATCGAACACATGAATGATCCGTTTCCACCCATTCCTATTGAGCAATATATCTTCATTTAAGCCTCTAGAATCCATATCTTTTCATATCATCTCCATTCATATTTTCTTCAGTCGTCTTTTTACTCTTTGAACTTGTCATATATTAATAAACTTCACTCGTTGAACTGGCGTATTTGTAAGTCTTCGTTGCACATGACCAAACTATCGTAGGCGATTTTCATGGTTGCTAATTATATATCAGATCTTTTTAGCAAACAATCGAATTATGCCCAAATATTTTGAAAAATAGAATTTATACTCTGTGAATCGTTGATGACAATTTTTGTCATTAGTTGCTTCTGAAGAATACCGGTTGCTTTTGCATTATTTGATGGCTTGGATTGTCTTGTTTGTCTTTTTCATGCTCATTGTTTTGCTTCCCAAATATTTCACCTCTATGATTTTATGTTTATATTTACTCTGGAATTTCTTATAAATTCTTTTCCTGGCTCCAAATCCTATCACTGGCCAAAAGATCCCTCATCTTGTACCTGCAACTTGAAGACTTATTTTAATTCCCTGTTTGGCCATTGGGATACCAATTTGATGGTACTTTGCCCTGCTTACATCTCACAATAATAGCATGTTCTCTATCTGCTACTTGAAAGCACAAGGAACGCTTAAAAATGCTGGTTGTTTGGTAAATGCAGGTACAACTGCAGCTACCATCCTACATGGCCGGCAGCCAGCTGTATGGACCGTCTATGGGTGAAGCCGTGAGAGGGGCGGCAATAAAGCAGCAGTTAACGTGGCAGGCCCATTTGGCCCATTACAGGCCCCAAGTTGGTTTCCCGCCACAGTGGAAACAGAATGGGCGGCTGCACGACCCATCATCGTCATCTCCTCTTATCAGTCAGCCTCCATCCATGTTTCCTCTTCCAGCAGAATACAGTTCACACAATCTTCAGCAGCCCTTCATGCTTCCCATGCCTTTGCCCTCATCGTCCACGTCCTCCAGATCCAAGCTGATGCAGCAGCACAACAGTAGTGGGCTCAGTCCACAGACCTCGTCTCAGCTGCATATGATCTGCAATACTGATGATTTTAGATAACTCTGCTGTTGTTGACAAATTCTTTGTATTGGTTGATGGAGCAGAGTGCCTTCTCCCTTCTGCAGCCTCTGTAAGAAGCAGCTGGGACCTTGAGAGGGGCACAATCCGTGCCTGAGCTTTTGCTTCATCAGTACTCGTGGTGGGTGAGGAATAGCGATAAATGAGCAGTACTTCAATCAGAGTGGCATAAGCATCGAAGAATTTCGAGGAATGGTTTTGATTAGTAAATAATGTTACAATGCAAGGCATACATATGAAAAACAGAATGTCATGAACCGTGTATTTGGCCATGTATGCTAACAATTGTTGAAATACTGATCTGTAGGGACTATTACTACGAAGATAAATGAGGAAAGGTAGAAAGGAAGCAGGTGAATCGAAATTCTTTTTGATTTTTTTATCTAGCTTCTGTATTTGGTAGATGAGCTTTGCTTTTATCATTTCTAGGATGATATTTCTGGATATCTGTCGAACTATGACAAATGCTGCATCTATAGGAAGCAGACCTTTCCCAATTCAGAAACATCAAATTTAGGAAAAGCATCTTATGAGTAGACAAATAGAGATCTAGCTTTTAGGTTTGTGAAAAGGAATGAAATGATGTAAAGATGATCCCTCTTCTGCAGAAAGATGTATGCATAAATATGTCAAAAGTGCAAGTTATGCAGCACGAGCAAAACTATATTCCCGCTGCACCCAAAACAATCTCCCCTCCATGCTTTCCACAAGACCAAATGCCATGATTTGAGAAATGCATGGAAGAACAATTAAAGTGCCAGTATTTTGCACCTAATCGACTGTAGTCAACTGACTTCGTTATAGGTCAGTGAGAACAAATAGCCTCCCACAAGGAAAGGAAGTGACTTTGCATGTAAAAATATAAATTATGAGAAAATAAATACTTCAAAAAAACCAAAAAAATATCAACTAATGCTAAACCTTTAACTAAGAATTCCAACATATCAACGAAAATGAGAGAATTACAAGTGTGTATTATCTTTATGTTTAGCTTACAGATTAATATGCAAGTTAAATTCCTCGGCTACATGTATGACCTGCTCACCAGAATAACAAGTTAACCTGAGACAATTGAGGCCATACGACAATCATTAGCCTACATACATAACAAAGGCCAATTAAAATATCAAAGGAGCAGGAGAACCTAGCTGATTCATCAGTTTCAGTGAACAATCTAAAGACCAACATTTACAACCAACTTCAACAACATACGGTGGCAACGCACAGCAAAAGAACATTTAAGCCTTATATGTTTATTTAATGTATACATACATGATCGTATTCGTTAGTAAAGGAAGCCAGGTTGATAGGGGCAGCCTGCATTCAACTAAACATTTAGTAACGATGTATTGGAGCAGCCTGCTTTCAGGTTTCTCCACATGGAATGAGTAATGCTATTAACGTGGTACGTGAATCCTCAGTAGCTCGACACTCCTACTGCATCGAACAAGTTAACTAGTTGTTTGCTACTGAGCCATCAACGACACTATTAGATGAGCTCCCTGGTAAGCCAGAAGAAGAGGAAGAACACCTGCTTGAACTATTTCCATAACCATTGTCACTACTAGCTTTCCTCTGAGGTGGCCATTGCTTCCCTTTGCTCCCTTCGGAAGATAAGTCCTGCACAAAGTATTCTTTGTAACTTGTATAGACTTTCAAAGTTGCAAGACTAATTGATATGTGAAGAGAGACATCAAAATACTTCCTAGTTGCCTGGTTGCTAGAAACTCAACAATTTCCCAAGAAACAAAATAACTTCATTTAATAACAGTGGTCAAGAAAAACTTAATGGCAGAAAATTGTAATCATTATGGATACTATCAAAAAGGTGAACCTGATCTTTTGCAGCTTTTGGATGGGAGGAAGCGCCCACAGATCCTGGAGTCTTGAGCTCCAACTCCGTCACAACATCACTAAAATCATCACTCCTTTCTGCACCACTATGCTGTTGAAGATCCAAAGACTTGCTTCCTGAATCTTGCCGACTAGAAGTTTGGGACCTGCTAGCACCTGGATGTGGATGAGAAAGCCGTTGGGCAGATGATTGCTCAGGTTGGGGGTTGCAAGGTGAAGGATAGGGCATGTAAGCAGGGCAAGGGTTAGGAACTGCTCCAGAAGTCTGATTTTGGAAGAACGGGTATGGCTGCAACGGATGGATGGGGATTGGAGCTGATGGGACCGGAACTGGAACTGGATAAGGATATGGAGGGGTCGGTGCCATAACAACTGAAGGATCCAATGCAGCCCAAGGATAAACACATCTGAGTCTTTGCTGATACTGAGAATTAAGATTATCAATTTCTGATTTTAAAGTTGCTTTCTCTTCTCTGAGCTCATTTTTCTCTTGTGTCAGCTGTGAGATAAAGAAAGGATGCGTAAATGTAATAAGAATCCACGAAGTTCTTTCCCTGGTTAAGATGTTGTAATTTTTAGTCAAGGCGATTTACCTCCCGTTCTTCTTCAGATAGAGATGTATATTCAGTTTTGAGTTTGTTCACTTGGGTAGTCAAGTCCTTCAACATTTGAATTGTATCAGAAAGGATGGTTGCTTTGTCATTCTTGGGACGATCTGGATCTGCAATTTGACCACCAGCAAATAGCTAAAGTTTCAGTCACGTATATGAAATAAAGTGTACTCCCAGCTTTCAACCATATTTAAAAAAATAGGCAGGCGCACGGAACTAAATTAAGTATACGCCCAGCTTTTAACCATATTAAAAAAAAAATAGGCAGGTGCGCGGAACTAAATTAAGTGTACTCCCAGCTTTCAACCATATTAATGCTTGCTTTCCAACCCCTCCACAATTCAGTTAACTAATGATTTTTGCATAAGCATCATGTATATCATTACGTCCACTGGAACCATAATGGATGCCTAAATGACATTTTCATTCTTCGCTCGTTCGCAAACCCATTTGACTAGAATGGTAGCAGTGACAACGTTTACTTTACGAAGGTGAAATTACTGGCTGTGTCTTACACGCAATTGTGACTATCATTCACAGGAAGATTGGCGAACTTGAATTGGATCAGTTCATGGTAACTAGTGATAGATTCAGTAACTGACACTATTAATAGTATTCCAGACTGATATTCGATGCAGACATCCTTGACCACAGACTACAAGCTCCTTACTCTTGGAAAGAATGATAACGTCCTCCTCAATCCCACCCTTCAAATTTTCGTTTATATATTGTCATATTTGTTGGCTGTAGTGGTACCAAGTTCTTCTCATTTTCCTATTGTTGTGTTTTGATGGAGGAAGTGGCTGTATTTTGGTTGAATCAGTATATTGTTTGTTTAAATCTTTTTTATCGGACACCGCTTGGTCGCAAGGTACCGTCCCTACTCCCACCCTTATTATAAGCTCTTATCTTTGTAGTTATGTGATTGGACCCAGCTCTTCTCATCAATCTCACGTTGTGTATGGTGGAGGAAGTGGCTTAAGTATCTAGGTTGCACTTTGTATCTTCGAGTGTATCTTTTTTCTATAAACCCCTTTTAGTAAATGTGGGACAGGGAACAAGGTAAAAGGATCATGGCTTTGGCCTATCTCCAAGAAAAAGAGATTGAATATAGTAGCACATATAATGAGCCAAAACCATGTAAAACTAAAGTAGGAGAAATTGTGCTTCTTTTTCGTTTCATTTTCCCTTTTCTTGCGCCAGTTAGAAATTACAAGTTTATAAAACCCCACATATCAGAATTCAATCTTTCTTCTTGGAGTTTAATCTCAAATTGCTAGATACAACTGGCAATTTTGGTGTCATAAGAACCAAGGGAGTAGCCATGGTTAAGTTTTAGCACAACAATCAAACTTACTTTGTTTTCTTCTGTTGCATGGGATTTCTAAACTAAAAGCAAAAAAGAAAAAGATAATAAAGTGAGAAAAACATAAGGGTAAACATTGAGATAGAATTACAACACTATTTTCTAATTAATTAATCAGGAACAATATTGTTCAGAAATTTGAATAGTAATCAAATATTTTTTTAGAACTTATACTACAGTAGGAAGTGTATCTTTGTCATGAAAAGAATCATTAAATAGTAACAAAATTTCCTAATAAAGTAATCTGGAACTGATTCTCCTAAGCACAGAAGGGTAAGTTTATTGACAAATTTCCATAAATCTTAGAAACTTGAAACCAATTCAGACCTCAGTCCAAGTATCATCTATCATATCGTTTGACTGCCTTCGTACTATGTGCTACAAAATAGGATAGTCATCAATTGAAAGTAAATTCTAACATTCCGTGCTAGCTTCACATGCATTGGGACCATCTTCTATACTAGCCTAATTCGAATGTGAATTTACCTAGGGCTTTTCCCAACTCCATAAACTGCTCGTTTAGCCGATCTCTCCTCAATTTTTCACGATCAGCTTTCTGAATTTTCCTTGCAGCAATCGGATCCTTTGCATCACTTTCCACCTTTCGACTGCAAGAGACGCAGAAATTAATGCAAGTGGTTAAGATAGAATATATGCATTACAATAAAAAAATATAAATATTTGTAATCTAAAATACACCAATAGCACACTCTAGAGCTCGATCTGGCAGTGCACACAAATAGTTTGCAACCGACACCAATTTTTTTGCAACCGACACCAAATTTTTTGCAACCAACACCAAATTTTAAGGACAAACCTGATTGCTATGATGCTTAGCACTCCAGTTGCCCCACCCTCGAGGTGGGATCCAACAGTGCTTGCGCAACTAAAGATGTACAGCCAAAACTGATGCAGTATGCGTGGCTATGGTATTTTAATTTTATACATATATACAAAATGTCATTGCCAAGTGCAGACATGTATACAATTTTAGTCATGCATACTGCATTTAAATTAAATTACACGTGAAATTAATCACAGTATTCCAACAGAAATTATTAACTACAGAGATTCAGGTCTTAACTATGTGCATTACCAACATTACTTGAATGCTACAACCACACTACATGAGGTGATATAATCTTCCAATTTTTCTAATGACAATCTAGAATTCTGGATACAAACTAACACCAGTATTTGTACTAGCAAGTGGTAAATCTTTAGTAAGTACTGCAATATGAATGCTGCTACTTGGTATCAGTCGTGAGCTGATTACTCTAAGGCAGCCTTCACAACTTTAAAATTCTGAATTTCTCTTTATGATACTGCTTTAAGTCATTTTGAATTAAGTTCCAGGGCCATAACTACAAATTCACTTCTGTAACGAATCTGAGCTTTAATTGAAAAAAAAAAGTTAAAGATGAGATCATGATGTTAATTTCAGAGATCGTGGAATAAAACTAACGTGTCACACTATGAAGTTTTGGAAAAGGATAATTGAACATAAATTGAAGCAAACTATTAAAATATCGGAGAACCAATTTGGATTTATGCCCGGACGATCGACGACAGAAACTATTCATTTACTTCGTCAATTTATAGAGCGATTCCGAGAGAGAAATAGAGTTTTGTATATGGTATTTATTGACCTGGAAAAAATCTATAATAAAGTACAACGAGAGGTACTTTGATGGACATTGATAAAGAAAAGAGTCCCCATCAAATATATTGACATAATTAAGAACATGTATGATAGAGTAGTGGTCAATTTTAGAACATGTGGTGATCTAACAAGTGATCTAACAAGTGATTTTTCTATCATAATTTGATTGCATCAAGGATCTGCATTGAGCCCGTTCTTATTTGCTATAGTGATGGATGAACTTACCATAACTATTCAGAATGAGATATCTTGATGTATGTTATTTATTGATGATATTGTCTTAGTTGATGAGACAAGAACATGAGTGAATGTCAAGTTAGAGTTATGGAGACACACATTAGAATCTAGAGGTTTTAAATTGAGTCGGTCTAAAACAGAGTATATGAAATGTAAATTTAGTAAATGACGGACCGTAAACTATAATGCTGTAACACTGTACGGGCAAGAGATACAAATGAGCAGTCAGTTTAGATATTTGGATCTCATTATTCAGAATGATGGAGAGATTGATAATGATGTTAACCATAAGATACAAGCTAACTGGTTGAAATGGAGGAGTGCAACGGGAGTTTTATGCGACCATAACATCCCATTAAGACTGAAGGAAAAATTTTATAGGACTGTTATTACGTTAGTTTTATTATATGATACGGAATGTTGAGCTTTAAAGAAACTTCATTCACAGAAATAAGTATAACATATAACAGAAATGCGCATACTTTGCTGGATATGCGGCAACATTAGGAGAGATAAAGTGAGAAATGAAGATATTTGTGCTCAGATAATTGTAGCTCCCATCGATAAGAATATGCGAGAAAATCACTTACGATTGTTTAGTCATGTGCAATATAGGTTTAAAAATGCACCAGTTCGACGATGGAAGTTTATCAATATATGACAAGTTAAAAGAACGAATGGAAGACCGAAAAAAATATGGATAGAGGTGACACGAAAAGATATAGATTATAGAGGTCTAAGTGAGGAGATATTACTTGATAGAAATGAATGGAGAAGGATTATCAACGTGCTCGATCCAGGGTGATTCTTTTTTGGTTCATATAGCCTACCCTCAAGTACTTGGGATAAAAGGCTTAGTTGTTGTTGTTATGAAATGCGAAAAGCGCAAACAAGAAGCAGTGAGTCACTGGTCAGCTTTTACAGCTTTAACTGGGTTTAAGCAGCAAAAAGCAGCAAGGTCAAAAGCAGAAAAATTATAAATATGATAAAATAATGTGTATGTGTTGTCACTGCAAGAAAACATCCTATGCTGACCGGAAAAAAATCATTTTCTTTTTCAAAAAAACACAATCTTTATATCTGGATAACATATACACACACGCACGCACAATAGTAGTTAAAGAAAAAAGAGGAAAATAGAAAACAGGAAAATAAGAAAATCATGCAGGAAATATTGTGAATAGATATGTGTTTTTCTATTGATTTCTATGAATCATAATGTTTAAATGCAATAATATGTCTTTTCAACCTAGAAAGGTGTAAAAAATAAATATGTATTGTACATAATGAAACAAAAAAAATTAGTTTTGGCCGCCTTTTAGCCCTTTGGGCCACTTTTAAGCTCATTTATGCACTTGCAGCCTGCTTTTTCCTTTCGCTTTTGGCGGAAGTGAACCAGCTTAGGCCTGCTTTTGCTTTAAGAACTGCTTAAGTGACACTTCTTAAACCATTGATTTCTTGTCTTGCTGAAAGAAAGATACAGTATTCAAAAGTAAATTTTTTGACATACATTCAAGGACTTCGAAGGGGCCTGCTGTTGCGCCTTCCAAAAAGAGAGTATTAGACTTAAAATTAAAAAATAAAAAAGGTTAATTCTGATATTTGAAAAAACAGACACCTAAAAATTGAAAATACAAACAGAGAAACCATAAAACACGAGCCACTAACAAAAGTACAGTCAAGTCTCACGTATAAAGCATGTAACCAAAATGAGCCGCCAGCAAAGGAGGCGTGGTAAAGAATGTAAAGAAGTATCAATATGGTGTCAGTTCTAAAGTAACTCCCAAGATATTGCTTGTGACAAACATAGCAAAAGCAATTGTTAGAGTTCCTGAAAGGCATAGAGCATAGGTAAGGATTATTAATGTGGATATTTTTATAAAATACATTGAGCAAAGAGCCAAGCAATTCAAAAAAAGGCCCCATCTAAACAAGACCAAGCCCAAAAACAGTTTAGATAATGGAGTTAATCAATGGTTCTAATAAGAAACAGCCTCAAGGCGGTCTTTTGACACGCCACAAACGAACCTTCTAAGCAAACATGGCAAACAAGACTAAGATTTAAGGCACTCCATACCAGAAAAAGATAACCATGATAAGGGCTTAAGACAGAGAAACACGAGGAAGTGCTGTTAGAGATCAAATGTGAAACTAAACATATTTGCACTGCAAGAACTTGACAAGGAGAAGTATAAAAGATATTTCACCATCATTTAAATGGTTCGTAAAGTAGGCCCGGTAAAATATCAGAGAAATGATAGGAAAGAGAAAATATGGGTTCCCTCCATGACGGAAAAAGTAAGGTGGGGTAGGTAGGTAGTGGCCAACAGGTATTCCACTCCTTTCTCCAGCAGAGAGAATCTGTTACCAACAAGTAAAGGAGCCTCAACTCTCCAAACCAACAAGTAAAGGAGCCTCAACTCTCCAAACCAGTATAAATTGGAATAAGGGAAAAAAAAATTCAGAATTTGGTGCTCTTATGTTCTAACAATTGTTGTACTAAAAAAGCTCTTACTAGTCAAGAGAGAGGAGAATTGACAAAGGGTTTGATAGAATATGTAAAGAAGCAATAGAAGTACTAACAAGGAATGTGATTACAATCTGAGAGAAGTACATGCCAATAGACCCTGAAACATCATTCATATATCAATCCTGAAACAATCTTACATAATTGATAAAGTAAAGGAAAAAAAAATTATACAAAATAAGAAGTTTTGGATGACTCTTATTAATTTTCAGTTGCTACAAACCTCAGAGCCAAAGTAGATTCATTATACTACATTGTCCTTCAAACAGAATTTAGTTAAATCACCAGCGACGAGCAGCCATTAGTTCAACCTGTCATATCAACCGAAAGAATAATGCCATGTGCTAGGTTTATTCAGCAAAGTAAAACTAAATGAGGATTCAGAAGCTGACTGAGCAAGCCTGCATCTTCCTTGGTTTGTTTGACTATATCTTCCTTTTAACTAGAGCCAAATAGGCATAAAAGATGAATAGCTACACAAGACCATAATGTCTAACCTCCAACCGATCTTACATCTCAATCCAACATCACTTCAAAGTTACCGAAATATATAGTTCAATGGTCATGCAAACCACAAACTTCATAATTGTAAAAAACTAAAAATCTAAGCACATAACTAACTGCTTGACATACAGAGTGCAACAGATAGATTCTTTATTATTTTGTTCAATTAAACATTGATGTACGAAGAGACCAAGCAGAGACTGGATAAGCGGCATGCGGATAGAAGCAACTGAAGGAGGCGATTTCCGACGGAGCAAGTAAGCGTTCTCCGACGACATCCCAAAAAACAAAAAAAAAAGCAGAAGGAGAACACCTACGAAGGGAGGAATTATTTGCCTCAAAGAAGTTTCATCACCGGCAAGTAGCAGGGCAAGATTAGCAGAAGCTGTCATCAAGACTAGCTCTACGACTAATCCAACTCTCCACTATTCTCGGGGCCATGGAGTTTACTTGGGACTGGCTACGAAAAGGCAACAAGCATAAGAAAAGAGATAGTAGTGATGAAGACAAGAACCCAAAGAATCGTCGTCGCAGTTGGAGTGAGGTGGTCAGCGAGTCGCCGGTTGCACCAGGGAATGCGGCTGCGAGCATGATATGTCAATCACAACCAAATCCGATTGTCCCCGTGCCGAGCTCTCTCCGGAAGCCCACGGTGAACCCGGCCACACTGAATCCAAGTTGTGTTTACACGAGCAAGTCATCGTACTACTGGCTGAAGCCAAGAAAAGCAATTTCGGCTCCGGTGGAGAGAATAGGGAAGGTTGGATTGAGCACAAGTCAAGAAACATAATCAAGAAAGAACATAAGGAGAGTAAAACACCGAAAAAGAGGATATTTAGCTCACCGACTAACTCAAATAAAGGTTGTTGAATCTACGGAAAGAAGGGGCATTTCAAGGACGAGTGTCTATGTATGAGATGCAGGTTTTGCAAGGTCCTCGGCCATGTAATTGCATAATTCCCCACGCTCCCGAAGAAGACGAGGGAAGAAACAAAAGAGACAAGGAGGGTCATGATCAAGATAACCGGCTCAGTCGCCAGGATGGCCAAAAATACCATGCCACAGCCCCGGATGGAGACAAAGAAGACATTTAGACTAGCACAAAGAGAGGTGGCTGTTATACAGGGCCACGCCAACCCGAAGATCGGGGAGCTACCGAGCACAATCGCGCCACCCCCCGTGTATTCATCCCTATGTCGGATCAAACAATGCAGGAGTTCATCCAACTGACCGGTGTTATAGGAGAAATTCGGCCGGGGCATGGGAATCCTACAAAAGAAGAGAGTGTCCGGTCTTTATGAGCTATCATCATCTTTGCATTGTCATAAATGGAAGCTTATCAGAGAGGGAGGGATTTACCTAGCCCATTTCCTGTCACCGGCGGGATTGGAGGTGGCTTTATGCTGGACATCAATACCTTGTAGAAGATACCAAGCAGGCTTCAGAGTAGTCAGGTGGGGGGACCAGGAAGGAGTGCATCATCAAGGCATGAATTGCAATTAAAGGAATCCTGTTCAATCATTTGAACCGGAGTGACCTGAGGAAGATTATGATAAAGCATGCACAAATCTTAGAGATCAGTCAGTCCACACTGGATAAATCCAATCTATTGACAGCAAGACTGTATGTGGGGTGTAATGACATAGGCTCCATACCAACCGAGATCAATGTCATCATCAGGTCTAAATATTATAAAGCGATAATCAGAATAGAGGCTCGAATAATGGAGCCAGCGGAGGTCACAGTAACTCAAGAAGAAAGGGAAAGGGCGGAGAAGAATTTGGAGGGATCACCAGTGCCTAATCAAAGTATGGATGCAGGTGAACCTATTTTGAAAATTATGAAAAACAAATGCAGAGATCCGATTGAATCGCAGCCAACGGCTAGAGATCAGGCAGCTTTTGGTAAGCCACCACCCCGAGTGAACCACTTTGGCCTATCAAGCTCGATGCCGGCAGCAACAAGATTGGAGGCAAATTGGAGATTCACGTGGGTTAGAGATCACTCCAACCCACCTACGACCGACGAACTCTCGGGCCGGGAGGTAAATCAGAGTACTCTAACCAATGGTCCAAGGGAGGGAACCTCGGATTCCGGAGCAGCAAGGGGAGAGCTGGGTAGGCAGACAAAATAAAATTCAACAGAGAAAGAAAAGAAAATAACAGTACTAGCGAAAGAAGTATACAGTCAACCCAACAATGAAATATACACAGAAGAAGGGGGAAGAGGAGACTTTCGTCTCCTTGAGAGTGGATCAAGCTTCCCTTTGATTTCTTGCGGAGAAGACGGCAGGCTTGTTATCGATAAGAGAGCGGCAACTCTCGGACAGAGGGAAAGCTGGAGGGGGAGCTCCCTAATGGAGACAGCAAAAGCAACAGAAAAGAGGAAAAGTTGTACTGGAGACGGCTAGGGCAAGTGTGGGGGAGGGTAAGGAGAGGGATTTTGATCTTAGTGGGTTAAGCGCAAGTTTGGTCCAGTCGCGGGTGGAAAAGATAATAACTGGGATAACCTGGTCCAGTGAGAAAAATAGGCCAAATTTATTTGCCAGAGAGAAAACTGGGCCAAACTTATTTGCCACTGACCAAGCTGCACCAATGCAGCCCACACGACCACCCCCTCAACACCAGTTATCACTTTTATTTTCTCTCCATGGTTTTGACAAAGAGGTTCTAAAGAAGGCTATAGCTAAAACACTTGAGAATTTAATTAGGGGAGAAGGCTCTACTTCCAAATGGCGTCGCCAACCCTCACGCCGACCAAAAAGACTTCATATAAAGCCTACTTCAGGGATGAAATCATCGGGTCTAGAGGTAGAGATTGTTACAAGTACACTGGTTCCTAGCCAAGAGATTAAGAAGACTCTGGAGGAGATAGAGAAGATGATCCTAGTGGGAGAGGATGCGGAAAGGATCCCAGCTGCTCTGGATGATCTGTTATCAGACTTTGAGGAGATCACGGGCTTCCCGGATCTTCCACCTACAGTTATGCCCACTAGATGAAGTAAAAGACTATACGAGAAGAGAAAGGGCTAGGATTATCAAACCGGGCAGGTAGCATCATTGGCATCGAAGAGCAAGGCGTTACACATTAATCTCGATAAAAGTAACTCCTTATTTTCATTTGATATTCTTAATTTGTTGCCTAATCAGACTTTACTTGAATTTGCACAAATCTTTAATATCGATTTGGGAGATAATGCGAGTAGCAGAATTCAGAATATTGAATTCATAAGAGACTTCACCTTTGGGGAGGGAAGCACCGCTGGCGAGAACCTTTGAATTCTCGTCGTGGCAGGAATGGAGAAGTAGATATAGACGTTAAGATGAAAATTATTTTCTGAAATGTTAGAGGGGTAGGGGATAGGACGAAGAAGCGCATGGTCGCAAAAATATTTCGAGATAATAGAGTAGATATTTTTGCTTGGAAGAAATAAAATTGGTGAACCCACCGGTTTTGTTTGAATAGGAAATCACCTTGAGAAGGAATTTTGCATTAACATTTAAAAATGCGAGAGGGGCATCGAGGGAGATAGTAATTGGTGTAAACCATAATCTCTACGAAATTTTAGATACCTCTACCGGTGAATTCACCCTGACTGTCACTGTTAGGCAAAGAACCGATGGTTGGATCCGGAAAGTCACTGCAACTTATGGACCAAATCATAGGGATAGAAGAGGAGTTTTGTGAGACAAGATTCGCAGCTTGCTCAACGAAATAAAATACTTTGGGTGATTGGAGAGGACTTTAACGTCGTGAGATTCATGGAGGAATGCAAGGGGGGTGACTATAATACTCAAGATAGGGAAGAGTTCAACGATATCATTGATGAAACAGACCTGATAGAAATTCCTTTTTACGACCGTAGGTTTACCTGGTCCAATATGAGGAAAACCTATGTTTGGCTAAACTGGACAGGATCCTAATATCAGATACATGAAAAGCCCGATTTGGCCTTTCCAGAGTTGATTCAATTCCCAATCCACGTCAGATCATGCCCCAATCTGTTTAGATTCGGGCAAACCTGGACCTAAGAATAATCGATTGTTCCGATTTGAGAAGTGGTGGCTGGAATTTGACGAGCTTCACTACGTCATACGAACGAACTGGTCACTTCCAACCAGAAGAAGGGATGCAGCTGAAATATTATGTTACAAGTTGAGAAGACTGCGGCAGATCCTAACTAGATGGGATATGAGATATCGTGGCCTTGCAAAAACCAGAAAGAAGGAATTGATGCAAGGAATTGCAGCTCTCAAGAGACGAGAAAAACTCGCAGATATTATCGGTGAGGAGTTAGTATCATTGAGAACATACCAGAAAGAAATACAGGAAGTCTACAGATTGGAGGAGATAATGTGATGCCAGCGAGCAAAAACCAAATGGTTGAAGGAGAATGATGCTAGTACAGCCTACTTCCACAGGATTGCAAATATGAGACACAGAACAAATACAATCCACTCGCTGAACACCCCAGAGGGGGGTGTTATAGTTGGAGATGATCTTAAGACTCATATACATGAGTACTTTCGATAGATTTTTGGTCAATCTGAAAGTAAGAGAATCAAATTCCAAAAGGAAATGTGATCCCCACAAGGTAATTTATATGCCTTAGAGAATAATTTCTCTGAAGAAGAAATTAAAACCGCAATTTGGGATCTAAGACAGGACAAAGCACCGGACCTAGATGGCTTTCCGATCTTTTTCTTTTGGATCTTTTGGTCATTGATCAAACAAGACCTCATTAATTTATTCAGGAAAATGAACGATGGAGGTGCACGGCTGGATAGGTTAAACTATTCATTTATAGTCCTTATTCTAAAGAAAAATTCCCTTGAATCACTAAGCAAGTACCGCCCGATAGCGTTACTGAATAGCGTGCTCAAAATTTTGTCTAAGATTCTAGCATCCCGTCTTATACCATTCCTTCGGGAAATGATTGGAGATACTCAGACGGGGTTCATTGCGAGACGTAATATTCTTGATGGCGGGGCCATTGCACAAGAAGTGATTCATCAATGTAGAAAAATAGATAAACAGGAATACTTAGTAAAGTTGGATTTTGAAAAAGTATATGAGAAATTGGAGTGGGAATGCGTAATATAAACCATGAGGAACAGAGGCTTTGGTCCTAAGTGGACCAACTGGATTCTCATCTGGCTCCAATCTGTAAAAATATCTATATTGGCAAATGGAGATACGTGAAAGGAGATTATCTGCAAAAGGGGCCTCCGGTAAGGTGATCCTTTATCACCCATAATCTTTACCTTGGTGACGGAAGGGATTAATATGCTGTTTGCACGTATGAAAATGGCAGGCAAGATCGAGGGGTTACCTACCTCTAGATCGACCTCATTCGCAAACTTACAATATGCGGATGATACCTTAATTCTCGGAAACTGCAACATTCTACAAGTATGTGCAATTAAGAGGATACTAAATTGCTTTGAGGTATGATTCGGTCTAAGAATTAATTACCACAAGAGTTCTTTCACTCTCATTGGTCGAGAAAGAATCACCAGTAAGTTGATTGTAGGGATCTTCGGATGTAAAGAAAGTAAATTCCCAATTGCAGGAAAAATCAAGAAACCAGCTTGGATCCCAATCATCGAAAGAGTCAACAAGAGGTTGGACAGTTGGAAAGAGAAAGTTTTGTCCCTAGGGGGAAATTAATTTTACTAAATGCAGTACTCTCTACCATCCCGATTTACTATATATCCTACTTTGTTGTCCCACGGTGGGTTAGACAAAGGATCGACAACTTGCAAAGTCGATTTCTTTGGGGAAACTCTGTAGAGAATGGCAGGAAATACCACTTGGTAGCCTCAGATCAGGTGTGTAAGGCAAAACGGGAGGGAGGGTTTGGTGTTTTGAACTTGAAAAGCTTCAATTTGGCTTTAATCGCTAAGTGGTGGTGGAGATTACTATCGCAACCTGGTGGGGTGACAGAGAAATTATTGCAGGAAAAATATGGGCCACGTAAAGGTGCTTGGAGCGATAAAGAAAGAAATACGCACAACATTTCAAGCTTATGGAGAAGTATTAGGAGTTTGAAAGAGATGTTCTGGCAATAGGTAACTTATAAAGTGGGTAAGGGCCACGATATAGCATTTTGGGGATATCTGGTGTGATATCTTACCCCTTAAATCATCATTCTCACTAATTTATGAAGCATGTCCCAGAAAGTAAGGTACAGTTGCAGAGTTATAGAGTAGAGAGAGATGACGGTTGAGGAACGATGCGAGAAGAGGTTGGTAGAATATACGTATTATATTGCAGCACATAAATATCAACGATAGTGAGGACTCTCTAGTATGGAGATGGGGCAAATCTAGAGTCTTCACAATCAAGTCGTATGATTTTCTCAATGATGGGGAGATTAGATCCGAATAGGCAGTTCATATTTGGAGCATAAAATGCCCACTCAAAATAAAAATATTTCTTTGGCTTTTAAGTAAGAATGCAATCTTTACTTGGGAGAATATGTAGCACAGAGAATGGCAGGGACCCAGTAAATGTGTTCTATGCGGATCAGCCAACGAAATAATGAGACACGTGGTGATAGACTGCCCTTACTGTGAGGCGATTTGGATGGAAGTGGCTGATCGGCACAATATTCAATTGAGGGGGGATTCTATGCCGTCGGTATGAACGCGGGTTAAACCCAGGGAAAGTAGTCCCGACATGCGTAAGATTGTCATACATGTTATAGTCTGGAACCTGTGGTTGGAAAGGAATAGAAGAATATTTACGAAAATGGTTTATAGCATGGATCATTGTATTACTAATGATGTGTTATTGTGGATAATGATGTGTTATTGTGGATAGCATGGATCCTTGTATTACTAATGTTGTGTTATTGTGGCTAACATTTTTTTGAGATTTATGGACGACACCTCATGCCACCCACTCCAGAAACAATACCACGGAGAATCTGAGACCACCACCAGGGACAACAAAGCCAGGCGATGGAGCGGAGGAGGCAGCTCGAGGTGCTCGGGAGGACGAAGAGTAGGGACAGTGGATATCCACCGTCTGCATTCTTAATTGCAGTGGTGGGATGTATTTGTTTTTTATAACTACGTAGTTTGTACTAGACGGTGTTGTGACCCATTTTACTTTTGGATGGGTATTTGTACTTTTCTTTTTCTTTTTCAGTTTGTTTGTAAGTTATATTAGAACCGTTTTAATGGAACGCGGGGGGAAGCAGCTCATCGTTTTATTTCAAAAAAAAACTAACTGCTTGACTTCTTGCTTGAACACCATCCGTAACAAATTTGCTCGGTCCAATGTGTTGCTAATCTGGAGGTCCACATCCAATTACTATCAAATGTGTGACCCAGAGTTCTCATTCATAGTCTAACCCAACTAACTGAGAAGATACTGGACTCGCGGCACCATGTATAACAGTTTCAACTGTTAATAATCATGCAGTGGTAATCTATTTTTAAGGTTTGAGATCACCAAAATATCTTGATTAAGTACAATTTTGTGATTGCAAGTGACTCCCAACTTCTATGCAGTTATTTTGAACCACATATATTCACAATTTCAAATACGATTACAAGTAGGCCAATAAAAATCCAAATTGACCAGTTAATGACGGTCAAGTTCAGCAGTTTAACATAGCTCAAAATTAGGGTTTATCTACAGCTCAAATCAAATTGAACTAAGAGAGCAAGCGAGACAAAGGGAGAACTGACCTGGAGTTGGCTGAGGCATCGAAGAAGCCCTCAGATGGCTTCCACTGATCCATGAAGCTAGAGAGAGATAGGCTTCTTCTCTTCTCGCTCCAAGATCTTCGAGATAAATATCCCCAAACTGTACGGAGCAGAGATGCAGAGGGCAAGGGAAGGGGTTCGTGACGCGAGATCGGGAACGGGAGCGCCTGGTGGGTTTCAGTTTCGGCAGGAGAGGAGAGGACAAATGGCGAGTGGTTGCCACGCGTGCAAGGCCACAGCCAGAAGGGAAATTCTAAATGCGCACCCCCTTCTATCTAGTGAGCACCATAAAAATTTTAATTTTAAACTTGCTGTTTTTCTTTGTGAGCACTAAGCACCTCCCAATTCCCACCATATCCTAATCTTCTCTAATCCTCTGTCCCATTTTTTTCCAAGTGAGCATCATCCATTATTTCCTCCAATTTCACCCTTCTCTGTAATCCTCACTTTCTTTACTGCTCTCTCTCAACGCTCGACGCGAAGCCTTCCTAGACCTTATTATCACTTGTTTACTCGCCTGAATGGATTAGAAAAAGAGAGAAATGGAGATGGTGTTCACTAAAAAAAGGCCCAAACCCATTTTTATCAAAAAAATTAGCAATATTGTAATTATTCTCAATTTATCCCATGATGCTCACTAAGAGGAGAAAGCGAGCTTGTTTGCCTTTTTTTTTTTTTTTTTTTCTTTTTTTCTTTTTTTCCCCTTTCTCTTTTATCCCCCTGAAGTAGATGGATGGATGTGGGTGTTGGTGGCCCTGGGGGATACACGCTCTGGGATCTAAAGCACACGCAAGCGAGATAAACCCAATTAAGAATTTGCAATCTGCATTTTCTTCTTTCGGGTTTTGCGGTTACAGACCCAAATAATTTCCCATATAAGGGCCTTTTGGTTGCTTGCAAGCTATAGTGTAAGCTACAACTATAATTGAAATTTTAGTAATATAATTTGTTCCAACTTACATTACCGCATTTGTTTTCAAAGTTACAATGGTAACTAGAGTTTCAAATTTTTTAAATATTAAATTTTTTTATTTTCAAAAAGTATAATAAGTACATCATTTATCAATAATACAGTCATTGTTTGAAAAAAGGAAGATTAAAAGCATTTCTTGTATTTTTTTCGGCAATATCGTGACTTCTTAAATAGTTGCAATTGTGGTTACAAACTTTTGGAACTGCAACGTAACTAAACAACATACAAAAAAATATTATAATTATAACCACTTTACACTCTTAAAACCACAACCAAACACCTTCAAAGTACACCCTACATATATATAGCAGTCTACCCTTCTTATCAATTGAGATATACACCCTAATGGTATTAGCTTTGGTTTGCAAATAGAAATTTATAAGATGTATGTAGTGCAGGGGCATTCTCTTTCACATGTTTTTCTCCTTTCTTATATCCTTCATCTTTATTCAATTTAGAATTAAATAAAAAAAAATAGTAATAAATTATTTTAAGATGATCAAATGTTATAAATGTTGTTTGTATCAGGATTATATCTAAATTAAGTCCAATCAGTACTTGATTTGCTGCCCTAATCTGCACCAAGTAGGGGCGTGGTTTATATCAGAGTGCGGTTAGCCAAATCTTGGCATTTACCGACTACAGAATTTGATTCAGTGAGTAGATTCAGCGGCAAATAGGATGTGTGATGCAACAAGCACAGTGATGACTAGTGAACAAGAGAAATGATTCTACAAGTCAAATATTCTAATCAGCCGGATAATATCAAAAGTTTGATGATTAACACTGTAGCAGGTGATCGTTAGACACGAACGGACGAACCAATTTAGGTTTTATTTGAATATTTAGTCAAAAGATTATTCTGTATAAAATATTTGATGAGCTCATGTTGAGCGGCATGATACCAAACACCATTTGGTTGACAAAGTTCCTTAAGCTATGTTTACCGACATTTTAAATCTAGTATTAAGCATCTCCAACTTGCACTTGCATCGTCAACGACTTTTTGACTAACGAGTAAACTAAGTCAGGTTACAAATTTTGCTCTGTATAGGAGGGTTAAGAGATAACTCATGTTATCCCTTTAAAGAATAAGTTGCTGATTTTCTTGAAAAATGTTAGTAAGCTCTGTATAATGTTACAGTTAATTAATCTGGATTTAATCCCTAACTCCTTTTATGGCAATCCAAATTTGTATATGGTTTTGCAACAATGCCTTAACTTTTTCACGAGAAGAAGTTTTTTATTGGGGCCGATTAGCGTAGAATCCAGATACAAAAAGTGTAAGGCCTAACTAAAGTGCAATAGGTGCCAAATTTATTTTACGGCCATGACGAGGAGTGAGAGAAAAGTTCATACTGTCTAATAAAAAGGAGGTCAAGTTTATTTGTAATGTTTTTAATTTTCTTTTTTTTTTTTTTTTTTTTTTTTTTTTTTGATACAATTGTTTCATTGTAAACTTATTATAGGAACATGTGGATTTTTCTTTTGACCTTTCCTTTAGAAAAGACAAGACGTGGTAATTTTTTGCTTGTTGAGCTCAAATGGATTAAATCTTACGAAAACAATGCAATGACATGTCACAATCAAATTGCGGTTTAATCTCTTTCACATTATTGTACCTCAAATATTTATAATTATTGGTAAGAAGAGGAAAGTGAAACTGAGTCCATATTCAAATATAGTCCTATATGAATCAATGTGAGAGAGGATAATTCATATAGTTATTGATTATATTGTCATGGGATCATTCATATTGTGATTGGCTATATTGTCATGTACATATCTGATACATGAGATGGTTAATTTAATGTTGAACACAAATGTCAGTTTTAGCAATGAGGAGGCCAAACTCAACAATGAATATGGGGACCGAAAGAGTGAATCGTTTAGATTATTTTAAAAAAATGATGAGAGTGGAATTGATTTTACAAGTGAGATATTGGATCTACCTTGTACTGTCTAGTAAGTCATTGATCAACATGTGATATGGTTGTTTATTGAATATAAACCGGTGCTTGCTTAAAATTTTGGTCAAAAATTGTTCTCTATGAGCGGAAGAATTCTTTTGACAAGCTACGGCCACAAAACACTAAATACTAAACACCCATCAACCAACAAACATAATGTTTTTATATGAAGAAATTTGTCATTGATGTGGAGTGCAAATATCAACAATTTTGCTGATTTTTTTTTTCTAATTTGTGTACTATAACTTGATAAGAAATAAAAGAAAATAAAGGGAGAATCAAATTGTTGATAGAGAAATGATCAGATCCGTATGTAACTTTTTTTTTTTTCTATTTTATGATATAATTGTTTAGTTATAACTTAATTAATGGAATAATTTTTTTTTTTATAAAAAAATTACTGGGTCACGGGAAATTTTCTTGTATGTTTAGGAGTACTTAGTTTTGGAAAAGAAAAGGCCACAGAAATGGCCTACTTGTCGACTTTGAGCCCAATAAACCTTATCGACCCACGAGACCCATGCACGAAGAATATGACTCGATCGAATTGCGGCCGGCCGGCACAGCAGTATCTCTTATAACATAACAGCAAGATTTGGGGCTCAACACGTTGCGCTGTTATTTTGGGCTCTTTCTTTCTTTTCCCAGTCTCTGAGATCCAAAAGTCCCTCCTTTTCGACGCCTCCATTCTCTCTCTCCTCCCTTCTCGCCATGGGAATTAGGGTTTTCTCCTTCCTCTTTGCGTTCCTTCTCGTGGCTTCTCCGTTCGTCGTCCAAGGTAATCACTTCTATCTTGCTCTAGTATTTATGCTTCGATCCATATCGAGTGCGATCCGCTTAATCGAATGGATCTCTTCGAGCTCGATCTGCTAGGGTTTGCTCATCGTTGAGAAGCCGCATGCGTGGATCAACTATGGCGTCAATTTACAAGAACTTTGATTACTTGAATTCATCAATTAAGCTTTGACTAGTTCTAAAAATTTCGAAGAAATTGTTGTACTTTGTTGCTGCGATTTACATGACGTTTTCATTTGATGGATCGAACTTGAAATGCAAGCATTAGTTGATTGGATTTCAGATTTTGTGGAATGACTAGATCGGAGATTTTCAACTTGACCGATAAATTATTGTTAATTATTCTACTGTGCTGAAGTAATTATGTCGTTTTAGTTAATTTATCGATAAACATAAATCGGATCGTTCCAATTTTATGTATTCTGGTTGTTTAGTATTGTATAAGTGTAGTTTGACTTCACTGGACAGAGGGCACTCGTAATTTTTCTGAAAAAAAAATTATTAGCAAACTTAGTATACTGCTTACTGGTCATTTCTGTTGCTAGCACTTATGGTTGAGATGTTTACATCACCATTGTTCTTTTCTTTTTTAGTATCCTCCTATGACATTAGATAGTTTGGGTGGATAAACCTTTTCGGTTCCAGATATCGTTGGAAATAATTGAAATAAGGTTCAAGTTAGAAGGTAAGCTAAAGGCAAATGTGATGCTGCTTTAATGAAATGCTTATTTTTAATAAGAACGGGCCAAAAACAATTATATTTGAATAGAAACGAAGTCAAAGCTTGAGTTTATTGAAAAATGTGAAGATGACTCATGTAAATTCAACCTAATAATGTAGGCATTCTTCTATTGGTAATCTTTCCACCGTAGATGTTTTTGATTTCATGTACAAAACCATGTCTGTAAACTCTTTTGTTGGGAACTAATGACTTAAAGTGTTAGCAAAAGATGTTTGAATAGATTAACACAAATTTTGTCCAAAGTTTTCAATGGGATTTTTTTCATCATGTACTAGATACATGAGCTTTGTGGAGAGGATATTTACAGGAATGCTTGGAGAGTGGATCCTTTTGGAAATATATTGAAGATTAAACATATATGAAGTATTTGCTATATTGAAAAACTCAAATCAAGTATATCCTACATGATTAATATATTTTTTAAATTTTTTGGGGTAATGACTTAGTTTTACGGACCGTCTTTAAGATGAAGCTTGTTGTATTAAGATTATGAGTTACATTCACATTTTAAATTCTTGACAGAGTTTGACAAAAGTATATCTTGTTTCAAATCTTTGTAGTTGACTGGGAGTCCTTTATATCATTCAATTTGAGGCCATATCCCCATTTAGATCAACTATCATTTCAGGCTTACCTTGATGTGTATTCTTTAGGATTCATCAGTACATCCTACTAAATTTTATGTTGGCCATCAGCGAACTAATGCAAACAGTCTTTTGTCTGAGCTTTTTGGACAGGAAGTGAAATAAAACATTTATCAGTTTTGTATTAGTTATATTACTGAGATAAGGTTTTGTGAAAACTATGGTAGCAGTCCCATATAAAATCTTCTTGAATATGGCCTGCTATCCATCTTGTCCTTTGTTTTTCCAAATTAGATACCTTTTTTTCCCAGTTACATAAGAAAGTTGTTACATCCTGTCTTGGATTGATTTAGGGAAAATTTCCAGATTCTGGACATGGACATCTTGTCCGATATTTTGCCTGAATAGTTGTTGTACAGGATTTCATTGTTTCAAGAGATCAAACAGTGGTGGTGGCTATTGAGCTATATATTTCCATGAATTATCCTCTGTGACCATTAACTCTATATTAGATATTTGATATTTGACTAGTGATGATGATTAGACTACTTTGCCCAAGCAGGATAGGTAATTTCATGGGCCTAAGAACAACATTTTATACTAGGGGTGAGCATCGGACTCTTCCATTCTAGTATTGATATTTTTATCTTTATTAAACTTGAACTCAACCAATCAGGATGCAGAACAGAAGCGAAGTGAACCTGCTTGGTGCAGGTCAGGTCTTTCATGGGCCAGCCCACCAAAACTGTTAAAAAACAACGAAGTGAAAAAGAATTACAGAGTGAAGAAATGTGAGACTGAAGCAGCATGAAGTCCAATTACTACAGTAGCTTAATTATATAATCCACATATGGTTAGCTTTCTTTCTCTAGTTTGTACGAATTGAATGGAAGAGAGAGAAGACTGAATCAAATTGAACTGCTGTCAAATCCATTTAGATTCTCCTATTCCTCCTTTTCTCTGTTTCCATTGTTTCCATTGGCTACAATTCAAATCCAAAACCAAATCCAAACAAATCTAATGATGTATCAAACAGACTTTAAGTATAAGAAGTACCGAGAAGAGATGCCTGCTCACGATCAAATTCAAAGGCAAAAGCAAAACCAAATCCAAACCAACCTATTAAAATCTAAAATCTGCTCATTCTCATTTAGTTTCGTGCAAATAATTTTCAACCTTGAACGCAACCTTACCCAGATTTCCCACCCTTCCACTCTCATTTTGGTTGTTTGATAGCATTCAAGATTTATGGGAGGAGAATGAAGACCTCATACAGTGAAAGAGGACAACAACAGTAAAGATCTCCAAACCAAGGTCTCGGATTTAATTTCTCACTCTTTTCCTGTTCCGTTGAGAGAGAGAGAGGGGTCGACTCTCGAACCAGAATGAGACGGCGAGAAAGGAAGGCCATAGAGGAGGATTTGGGGTTTGGTCTCGATTATGGATGAAGCATAATTTTTTTTTTCTTTTACACTTAAGGGTTCAAGTCAGTTCATTGTGGATCGGGTTCGAACACCTGAAACCGAAACCAATTGAACTCTTGTTTGAACTGAATTTTACCAACAAAAATGGCTTGGTTCGGGTAATTTTTTCAGTTTTTGCCAAATTCACTCACCCCTACCTCATACTCTTTCTTTAGTGCCACCAAAGTTGAACATTGCCTATTTAATCATCCTGCGATGAGTGATGAAGTATAACACACAGACTTTCCTGTGCAATAGGATGATATTTGTGATGATGAGTTCCTGAAACATAATCTAAGAGCCATATAGTTTTAGCATGGTTCTAAGTCTAGGTTTTGATAGAACCAATTTTAGGTTGTTTTTCAAGTATACAATGATTTCATCTCAATGACTATAGCCTAGGATATTACAGTGGTAAGCAAGAAGAAAACTATTCATTGTAAACATCTTGCAAAGTCTTGGTCGAATTTATTAGTGCGGACAACAATATTTCAAGTACATTGATAATCACTGTAATTGCTGTTTAATGTTAATGTATATCGACATAGCCTATCCCTTAATACTGCTACAGTTTTCTATAATTCATTGAAAAGTTTGGAGTTCATATAAAAGAAGTCCTAGAAGCACCCTAATGATGAGCAAGAAACTCCAGTTAAGAAGATAAAAATGAAAGTCTCAAAAGGTTTTATTTTTAGCAATTTTCTGGAGTTTATTTTGGCAGTATTAAGCAACTACTATCACACAAAATTTTGTAATGTTTGCTTTGAATGTATCAAATGATTGAATTTCATGATACAGTATCTGCTAGACTTTTATACTGTTCTTAACAAAATATTTTGGTTAGTATCTGCCTGTTTCTGCATTAATCTGTTATAACGGCACGAAATCTTGAATGTATGTGCTGTTATTTTTTTTGTAGTTGTTAGATGTGAGACAGACTCAAGTGAGGTAGTAGCTGAAGATGGAGGTGAACTTGGTATTGTTGGCGAGGAGACCCAGGACTTTAGTGATGGTTCCCTTACCTCAGCTATTGGAGTGCATACCATGTGTGTTTTCCCCAAAAACCCAAAACGACGTATGTATTCTCTCTGCTGTCTCTTTTGCTTTTGTTTAAGGCACTAGTGAAGTATTGGCAACCGTCTTCTGTCCTGCAGTGGTTCCAGCAGGGGAGGAAAATGAATTGCTCGTCGGAGTGCATAATGAAGGTATATTTTTTGTTCCTTTTAACTTTGTTTTATGATGTGCTACATTTGATTAATCATTCGTTAAAATTATTTTGGATGCCCTTCTGTTTTCTGCCTGCCCAACTCAAGATCTGCCACGCTTGTTGATTTCTTCTCTGGGATATTAGTCCTATGATAAATGCAGCGACTATTTATGTTTCCGCACTTGTTTTGACACTTGAATGTTGTTTGTATTCTTGCAGTAAATACAATAAATGAAATATAAATTGTCTTAGCTTAGTAACAATTATGTTGAAGTTTCTGTTCATTATTTGACTTCTTAAGTTTCTTTTATTTATTCAAACTATATATTTTACTTTGTATGTGTGTCGAGTATGTACATGTGCAGATCTTTGTGGGTGTATGCTCATCAAGACAGGGAAACACAGACCATAGCATATGATTGACGAGACTAGCAGAGAGTATAGCATATAATTAATGGGATTTGGCTACCTCGCAGCCTAGGAAGCGTGTACACTGAGCATAAATCCTTAACTAGGATACGTTGACATCTTGGTACGACTGGAAACATACATATTTCTGGAAATATACATGCGTTTACCATACATAATGCATATATGCGTACATACATATTGTTGAGGCTTCATTGGTGGTTGGAAGTAAACAAAGATTCATATGGAGTCATGGACATACTTAAACACATACACATGTAGGTATATCCGTATATGAGCAAGGTTTTTTATTCCTAGGGTACAAATTTAAACTTTGTTTTACTCTACCAAACCACATGGTGGGCCATCACATTATGTTATCAGCTAGGGTTTATCTTGACCTACAACACATACCAGACATAAAAAGGAAATCATGCATCATATAGGATAGAAAAAAAAATGTACTATTTGATGTATACTTTAGATACTTTCAAATTGGAGCAGCTTATTCACGCACATCTATTGGTATCTAGATAAAGATCATTATTATGGACCATTCATTGCATTTAAGCCTAACTTGGTTGCTGAGCAAAGACAACCAAAATCCCTGGTGATGGGCCATTTTTTCTACCAGAAGCACAAAGAAAATTAAAATAAAACCTTAACGATTTAAATTTCACCCTCTATGACTGAAAGAAGAAATTCAAAAGCTCAATCCAATATCAGACCTGCTCCTACTCCATGTTAGGAGTGGAAAATGGTTGGGTCAGATTGGGCACACCGGCTCAGTTGAAATTGACTCGAGCTGTTTGGGCTTGCTGCAAACCCAGCCCTTATATTGAATTCAATCAAGCTTAGTGACCATCCATATATGTGCAGCGAATAGCAGAGCTGCATAACGTGTTTCACGAACGGACCTGGTTCAAATTGGTCAGGTCAGTTTGAAATGAAGCCATCCCAATGCCATTTCCCACCCTTGTAAAAATATCCAACCTCTCAAATAGCCTCTCCATAAGATTAAACTTCTGCAAAGGAATCAGTGGAGTTCAAACTCAAACTAGTGATTCATGGGTTGACCACTTTAGGAACCTCCACTTTGCATTAATAGTTTGAAGATTGAATGCAGTTTCAACCTATACTGCATGCACCAGCCACTTTAGACGATGTTCATCATAGATACAAAACAAATAGCTAATACTTATTGTGTAAGCTGATTGATTTGGTCAACACATCAGCCCTGACCTGGGGCTATAACTCGGCCTGGTTATTGGATGTGTTAGATGATCATTCCATTTATGATCTGAATGATATTGGCTGATCAAACCTGCTAACTACATCTAAGTAGTCAAAATCACTACTCATTGCTCATGTTGACCGTCACAGTTTTAGGTGTTAAAGTCATTGCCCAAACTAGTTATAGGGCTCTTTTTATTTTTTAATTTAAGCAGATCTTGTCTTTCGCAAGCTGAGACGACAATGATATTTCTCTTAAGCTGCTGATAAACACCAAGTAAGTGCTTTTGTCCATTTCTGACACCTGTGGGACAAGTTAATTGCCTTGCTTTAATCATTTGTGTCCTACCTTGCAGGCCTTACAGGGATAGCATACGAAACTGAGGGTGAGATCCAAGGGAGTAAAAATGGAGCATAAACTGATATGAGAAATTCAGAAATAAGATATTTGGCGCCTAGTGTGTAGCTGATTCCATGTTATCCTCTTAATTTTTATCCGGATAATCATCACAATAAATCCCATTTTTTCTCCATGCTTGTCGCTCTTCTTGCAGTAGAACCTTTCTGTCTTAAAATAATTAAGCAATAATCATATGGGGTCTTAATGTCTTATTTGATGTTCAATTCTTTGTGATGTTTTCTCTGCTTTTTCAGCTTTAAATTTGAATTTGTGCAATTCTTCTTTGAGATCATGTCAAAATCTGGAGCATTATAACAAGGATTTCTGATTGATGGGTGCTATGACATTTGTCTTGTTACAATTTCGTAACATCCTTGATTTTACACTTTTTTTTATTGTCTTATGAATCTGTTGGACATATGCAGGTGAGTCTAGTTTGAATGTCCTTGCTATCAGAGCCAGCCTTCATTTTTCTTTTGATCATCGCATGGTGGTTCAAAATCTTACTGTTGTGGTGAGAGCATATCTTCTACTTTTAGTTCTTTTGTTTGCTTTTTTTATTGTGATAATGTGTGATCAATCACATTCAAAATAACTTAACAGTGTTTCAAAATGTTTAGTTTATAGCAAAGTGCATGAAATTGTTGTTTCATATGTTAAAAATCTTTTGAATATTTGGAAGGAAATATTGTTTCTGTAAATAATTGGCTGCCAATGTAGGCTTTGGGTCAACTCGTCTTTCTCTTGTGATAGTGCTTAAATATGTGCTATAGAAATTAGAAGGCAGCATGAAAAGTTCTTTATGAGGAAGGAATTCGAATAGGGGATTTTCTTGCACCCAAGTGTGATGAGTGTGCCTTTGTTACGTGAAATGTTTATCGCTAAACCAGAGTAAAGCTAATGTTAGTGTAGCGCTAGTACTTTATAGTCCTATATTTTCATTATCGACATCAGCAATCTCGGCCTTTTACCAAAAAAGTGGCTTTACCTATGGACAAAAACTCCATGTTAAGAGGGCTTCAGGATCAATATCCATTCTATGTTGCAGCTATTCTAATAAATTAACTTCATCTAAACATAAAATTATGAAGGTTATTGCATGACTTCCTGTACTCGAGCAAGTCAAAATTCCTGTGATAATTTTTCCTGGAAGAGGTTAAATATGTTTGTGCTACACATGCTAGCTTTTTTGCTTGCTTTTAATATTTAGTTATTCATTTTTTGTTTAAAGAAATATAATATCACAATGTTGGTACATGCGACTGTAAAATTAAATATCTTTTATTCCCACTTGGTTTTCAATGGCATCTTCATCTCAGTGTTAAATGTCTAATGCAATGCAACTTTCTGTTGTTAATGCAGGAGTTCAACAATGCTACAGTGCCATTATCCGCTCAAGCAACATTCCCCTATCTTTTTGCTGTCAGCAAATATCTGCAGGTACTGTTTTAGTTAAAATTAGTCTTGTTCACATGCAGAATCTGATCAGAAAAAGCTCTGCTTTTCATCTGACTAGCAGAAGTTTCATGTTTGCTAGAAATTGCAACAATAAGCCTGCATTTATGAACTTCTAGAAAGTAACGTTTATTTGTACTGCAGCCTGGCTCATTTGATTTAGTTGGTACCATAATATATGAGATTGACCAGCAACCATATCAAAATGTCTTCTTTAATGGTACCATTGAAGTTGTGGAGGCCGGAGGTTTTCTCAGCATCGAGTCAATTTTCCTTGTAACTCTTGGTGTTGCCCTTCTTGGCCTTCTTGGACTTTGGGCCTATGGTCAGATACAACACTTGTCAAAGGTAATTACTCGAGTATTCATTCATAGTCTTAGTTATGTGTGTGTGTGTGTGTGTGTGTGTATATATATATATATGTGTGTGTGTGTGTGTGTGTGTATTTGTGTGTGTGAAAATGTGTACCTAAGGTGTTTTCATAGGGAGGTTGCCTATGGAGGCGTCTCAACATAGAGGGTATATGTGAACGATCTGAACCGTTGTGATGTTTATGCTTTAAAATGATGGTTTACAAAAATTATGCATTTTGTGTACATTTTGTCCGTATATTACATAGGTACAAAATGAACGGTTTTTCAACAATACATCAAATGAGACCTCTTGATCGATAATGAATAAGTGTCAAAATTATATAATTTTTTATACATTACTTATTTAGATTATGAAGATCACAACTAATGTTCCGATCATCTTGGGCTGCCTGCATAGGTAACGTCTCATGGAGACGCCTTAGATACACCATTCCCATATGTGTGCGTGTGTGCGGGCGTGCGTGCATGCATGCGGGTGCGTGTGAGTGTATACGGGTTGGATTAGAAACTTTTTGTTAATCCTAAAAATTTAGTTTTAATACTTTTTCCACCACATAGGTCCTCCACACTTTATTCTCTCACTATTCACCTTTTGAAATTTTGACCAACACTATCTCAAGGCGAATGGAGGGTGAAAGATATGATAAATCTAACTTTTTAGATTTAATGGAAAATTTGTAGTCCAACTATGTGAATGTATATAATATGTAATGTTATATATATGTATAATATTAGATTTTACCATGTCTGCACGTTAGACAATTCATGCTTTATCTTGAGTCAGTTTCATAGAGCTTTTTCTTTCCCTTTTCCAGACTACCTTTATTTAAGTTTGGTAAGGCTATTTTAATGTTTGCAACTGATCAATCCTGTGTATACAAAATGCTTCTGTTCCCTCTTTGTTTCCATATTATCACAGTCAGAAGACTAATTTCTAAATATTAAATTTATGATTTTTTTAACATGATCAAATTTATGATATTTCTCTGCCTTGTGAAATATCTTTCACTGGAGCAGCTTAAAAATATGGAGGGATCTTGCTATTTGCATAAGAAAGATCTTACTTAAGGATCTGACCTGTTGAAACTATTAATCTAGAATGAATCATAAATAAGGGTTTGATGATATTAGTTAGGAAAGCCAAAACAATCTACCTTTTGAAGTTTAGGTAGGTTCCTAATACTTTGTCCAAGTACTTGCCTTAGGTGTACAAGTTCCCTCTGGGAATTGCTTCTGACCTTTGACCAATTGGTTTTGGTTTCTACCAGAGTCCATTGAGAATTCATACTGGTTAAGGTTCTACCAGAGACTATTGATGATTCATATTGTCTCGTGAACTTAAATTTGAATTAGGGAAAATTCATACTGAATTCATCTCTTATAAGTCTATCATTTAAATTATTTAATTTGGTTTCTGATAGAAAGGAACTTCATTTAGCATTATAAAAGTAAACAGTATTAAGGACGCGTCATGTGTACTCATTATATCTCATAGCATTATTAGCTGGTGAACTTGATGCTTTTGGATGATACAGCCACTAGCTTTGTTGAGATTTTAATAGATGCGCCAAATTTTTGTACCAACTATTTGTAGTTTGTCTGCATAATATTGAAATGTGTTATGCTTGGTCAAAGGCACACCTGCATTTTTAGAAGTGAATTAAAATTTCAATGTGTAACTGCGACTCATCAATCCTTACTGCAGCTTTTGTGATGTAATGTGAAAAATAAATGCAACTTTCTTATATTTTCATGTTGATCTCTTCCCAGAAAACAAAGAGGGCCCCAAAGGTGGAAGTAGGCACCAGAACCACGGAAGCTAACATGGATGAGTGGTTGCAGGTATGCCATCAGTTTATTGTTTTTGCCTGTCAATTGATTAGCTTTTTCACATTCTTTGGAGAGGTTTAGGGCTTGATTTCTTTATATATTTGGAAAACGGATTCATGACAACAAATAATGCTCACCAGAAGCTTGCTTTTCCATTTTTTGCTTGTTTAATAACGAAGAAGCAAGGATTTGATGATAGGAGAGGTTTTCCATGGTTTTCATTGGGGTTATTGAAAAGGGTCTGTGGAAAATGAAGTATGGTCACCTAGGGTAAAATTACCTCCTGAATAGGATAAAAGTTAGTTGGGCGTTAAAAGAGAGGCAAAAATGCCCACGTTTCAATAAAAAATAAGACCAACTACCCATATTTAAATTGAATTTCTCATTTCAATAATAACAAAATTAATCCAAAACTTCAATGGATAAACATTTTGCTATCTCAATGAATCTTGCATAAAATGACGAGGACTTAAATAACTGTTTTCAATCTAAACCTTTGCAAACAGTGATAAAATGAAGATGATTGAAATGACTCCATTAGTTTAGTCAAGCACTAAAATGGACTCAATGCTTCCAATTCATTGCTTCATTGACTTGTCATCCATCCATCAAGTCAAGAAGATATCCATTACTTTTCAAGTTGGGCTACTATAAGACTTGTTTCATTCACAAATCCTTGTTCTCACATTTTATAATCATATTCAAGTTAGTGCAAATACAAATACAATGGGAATCTCCCATTAATACCTAAATCATTTTAGCACAATTCAATAAAAATATAATACAAACACAAATATATTTCAATATAAATAAAAATTAACACAATTCAATATAAATGTATTTTAATATATATAACCTCACAGCTCGAGCTGCATTTCATGAAGTCAGTAATTCCACAATATTTTGTATCCATATTCAATACAAATATAATTTCTAGCTCTGGCACCTCTAGCAACTCTCGTGAGATGGTGCTAGTTAGTTAAATCCTCGATTTACTAGAAATTTCTAAAAATTTCTATGGCATCTCATTTTTATACTCACATATCCTAGACAAAAAAATAACGGTCTCAACCAAATCGACCTACTTATCATATACATGAGATACATAGGTTGGAATGATAATTAAATCAGAAAATACGAGAATCTTGTGTTTCTTTTAATAATTAGTGATGCACTAATATATAATCATGAAATGGAAATTAGGAATGATTCTTAGATCATTGGCTCAGATGAGACATCATCATAGCCATTGTTCTAAATATCGGCTGCGAGGAACGATATATCACTCAATATATCGTTTTGAAGTCTACCAATACGATATGCAAACTTGATATCTGATATATCGCCTGATATCCGATATTTAGAATCTTGATCATAACCTTAATGTGAACTTATGATAAAGAATAATCACGTCGATTTATTTCAAATTAAGGTGGTTTTTTCAATCGTACATCCTTCAACCTGATATGCCAAGAGTGTGTGTTTATATATATATATATATATATATATATATATATATATATATATATATATATATGAGGAAACGAGAAAAACTATGGCTCCCTCCTATAACGCTTAGGTAGACCAATAGGATGTTTGCATGTGGAGGAATTTTTTGAAAAAAAGTATTAGGTGGAGGGATTTTTTTAAAAACAACCCATGTGGTCAATCCACATGCAAACATTCTATTGGTCCACCTAAGCGTTATAGGAGGCAACCTTCCTATGACATAGTTTTTCCCGTTTCCTCTCTCTCTCTCTCTATATATATATATATATATATATATATGCTTGTGTCACATATATATATACTTGTCACAAGGGAGCATAGACTTAAAATCCTAAATTTCTAGCCAACAGCAAGCCAAATTTCCAACAGAGGAAGTCAAATTTCCAAATTTGCCGTCAAAACCAAAAAAATAGCCAACTTTACAGCCTGCAATTTCTCATACCTCATAAGGAATCCAAAATTCGAAAAAAGAAAACGAAATTTCCCAATTTACATCCAATAACAATCAAACCCCTAGTAAAAACTTAAATCTCAAAATTTCCAGCCAACAGCAATTAAAATCCAAAAAAATAGTTAACTTTACAGCCTGCAATTCCCCAGAAATAATCCAAATTTCCGACAAAGAAAGCCAAATTTTCCAATTTGCAGCTAGCAACAATCAAACCCTTGCAAAAAGCCAAATCTCCAAATTTCCAGCCATTGGCAATCAAATTTCCAATAAAATAGCCAAATTTACACCCTGCAATTTTTCATGTCTTAGTAGCAATAAAAAATTCCAAAAACAAAGGCAACATAAGCTGAAATCTGACACCATATCAACAACAAATAGCAAAACTATAGCCATCCACAACTCAATCTGAGAGCATCATTGCGAAAGTTCCAGAAACAAGAAATCAAAGCTGGAAACCTGACTGTGTAACAAGCAAATTTCCAGAAATAGTCCGTGAAAAGCTCAAACATGGGAGCATCAATCCAAATTTCTGAACAACAAAGCCTCCAAACCTGGCAACACAAGAACAAATTATCCCAGAATTACAGCAACTACAAGGCGCAGCCAAAAGAGGCTAAAGCATGGAAACATATGAACAGTGCCAATAGGAATGGTTCTTAGATTATAGGCTAATATGACATCATAGCCTGATGTTGGATATATAATAAGAATAACCATGCGGTTCATTTAAAATGAATGATGTTATTCTAATCATACATCATGCAACCTGATAAACCAATGTAGATCACAAAATTTGTGATCAATAGTCATTGCCTAAAAGTCCAACCTGATAAGCCAACAACAACCATAAAAAGTGTGATAATAGGCCGTATACCAATAGAAACCTGAAGTCAACGTAGATCACAAATTTTTGTGATTAATATTTTATTTATTAAAAATCCAACCTAATAAGCCAATTGCAATCATAAAAAACATGATAATAAGTCATAACCTGTTAGGAACCCTACATAACTAATTAAAACTAATCTTTTTTGGTCTGCTCATCGTTATACCATTTCTAGCTAAGTATCAACTGACGGAAAAAACGTATGCAATGTATCATTAGTTACTGCATAAATAAATCATTTTTTATTCGAATGGATAATGTTTTAAACCACAACCATAACAATTGCTACAGTCCAACAATACGCGGTAAAGAAGTACTCATTCAAATCGTCCTCATCAAAATCCATTTACAAATTAATGTTTTTACGTTATAACTAAACCTCAAATAAATTAGTTTTATATATAATAATACAACTGATATTAGTGGTTTTGATATTTCAAGTTCCTATTATAAATTATTACGCAACAAGAAAATAACTCGGCACATCAACATTTTTTATTATATCCTATTTTCTTCTTTTTACTATTTTTGTTATAGGTTCATCAACATACTTAATACATAATGATAACAATAATAATTTTTCCATTTTATGTTATTTTTGTTTCTTTAAGAAATATATCAACTCATCGAAATCCTCTCTTGTTTTCTTTTTTTACCAGAAAACAAATCAATTTATCCAAATCCTCCTCTCCTATATTCTATTATCTTTATCAGTTCATCAAAATATTTTCATACATTATTTTTTTTTACCATTTTATGTTATTTTTTTAAAGGAGATAAATCGGCTCATTCAAATCCTCTCAATTTTTTTGGTTAGTTCCTTTTCGTGTTCTTTTCTTTCTTTTTACAAGAAAATAAATCGATTCACCTAAATCCTCCTCTGTTTTCCTTTTCTAAATCATTTTTGTTATCGGCTCATCAATATACTATAATAATATCTTTTTACCATTTTGTGTTATTTTTCTTTTTTAGGAAATAAATTGGCTTATCCAAATCCCCCTCTTTTTATTTATTTTTTTCAAAAAAAAAAAAAAAACTCGGCTCATCTCTATAGTTGGACCATCTGCTTGATTTTAGCTTCATCACAGATGATGAGACACTAAAAATAAATGAATCTCTATAGTTGGACCATCCGCTTGATTTTAGTTTCATCAGAGATGATGAGACACTAAAAATAAATGAAAGTGTATGCAACACATAAAAAAGGCTACCCCATGTTGCCAATCTGGAATTAATATCCACCCTACTTCTCTTTCCCAATTCTTCCTCTTCTATCTTTTTTTTTTAACCATTTTTGTTATTGGCTCATCAACATATTTCTTGCATAATAATATTTCTGTTTCCATTTTATGTTATTTTACAATAAACGGATTAGCTCATCAATAAATCGGCATGATATTTTTTGTCGTCAATATTTTTTAAGAAAAACATCATTTTTCCCTCAAAATAGATAGAAATCTGATGTAAACACAAAAAAGAAATAAATCTTAGATCGAAGGAGAGGAAGATATGAGTTGAAGGAGGAGAAAGATGGAGTAGTCGTAGATCTAAATGATTATGGCTGGAGCAATGGTAGAAGATCATTTGGAGTGCAAAAAAACTCCCCTAGAAATAGAGCTTCAGTTAGCCTCAAACAAGATCTATGAACTTGGATCAACATTGGGGAGCAGAGAAATCTTTTTTGAGCTTTTTTGGGACGGGAATTGGGTTTTATATGCACTCAAATGGCTGGATTTTTTTTTATGGAGAAAGAGAGGAAAGATAGAGGAACGAGAAGGGCAGAGCACAATTAAGGGTGTGTTTGTTTGCATGAAAGTAGAATGGAAGTAGTGGAAGTAGTAAGGCTACTTCCACTACTTCACTTGTTTATTTTGCCAAGAAGAGAATTGGAAGTTATTTTCACTAGGAAGATGTGGATCCTATGTTGCATCCCAACTTTTCCTTTTCTCTTCCCTTCATTTTTAATTGGAAGTGCTCTTGAATCTCAAGGAACAAGATAATATATTTTTTTTTATTAGTTTATTATTATTACTTTTCAATTCTACTCAATTAACAAATATATTAGTATTATTTTTTATTTAATTTGATAATAAAATAATATTTTTGATATTCCACTTCTTACTTCCAAAAGTGATCTTACAAACACTTGAACTCTATTGAGCATTTATCTTTCTAAGCTTCCATTTTGAAAACTATTTCTATTTTTCTTCTCTATTTCTCCCACTACTAAGAGCCAAACAGGGCATAAGAGGAAAGAGAAGGGTACAGTGGCCCCAACTACCAATTATTAATTAAAAAAAATTGAATCACTCCCTTTCCTGCCTGGTTTCTGTGTGAAATCCAGGAAAGCTGGGTTGGGCACAAATCCTTAGTTTACAACTTTTAGCTTGGACCCAAATAGATGATCCAAATAATGGATTTTATGGAAAAACCCAAAAAAACTGTCTACATTAGAAAGACCTTTTCCCTTGCCCAGTCCAGCCCCAAAATCTTGAACCAAGCAGGCCCTTACCGAAAGCTCTCGTATTTTAGTGATGCACTTTGGCAAAGAATGTGAGGCTAATTTGAATTTTTCCTTGTTTTTATTTCATCAGGGAACCGCATATGCACAGTCGCTTTCAAGCAAATCAAAGAAGAAAAAGTAAATTTGTCTGCCCTTGAGGACTGATATGTTGTAGATCGGAATCCACAATCTACTTCTTACATTAGAAGCAGAAAATTTTCAGTTGGTGCGAGTAATTTAAATCTTAGGTGAGGAGAATGTCAGATCTGAGTAGACGCTTGATAGTTCCTTTTACTGTACTATTTGATCTCAGTACAGGATGTAATGACGAGAAGTATCACTGTATTCCAATCGAGAGAATTTTGCCCAAATTGTAGGTTGTTGTATGCGTCCTGCAGCAGCCAGCGAGGACTTTCTCAATGCACACTCTTCTTTAATGTCTGCAGGAAATAGCATTTGTTTCAAGCGAGTAGGAATAAGTCTTGTTAGATATATCTTTTATCATGTTTTGTCGTTGCTTGAACATACTGTTGGGTTGATGCCTCGGCACATGGTTTCTTCAGGCAATTTATTTACTTTTGCCGCAAATTATAGAAAAAGGATGTTCTTGTCTGCTATTTATCTATGACATTGAACTATGGAGGCAACCCGCAAGGGATCTAGGATTCGATCATGTGGTTTCAGAAGAAATACCTGGAAATTTGAACTCACCCTCCATCCTTCGAAGAATCCTAGTTTAAAACCAAAGCTGATGAAGGGAGCTTACTTAATACTGAAGGATTGAACTCGTTTGACAGCAAACGAGCTAGGAGGGTTTCTTGAGGCTTTAGACGTTTTAATATTTGTGTTTGGTTCATCCTCTTAAAAACGAGCTCTCTTCGTAAAAGGATATGTATTTCAGTGTGTTAAGTCTCCAATTTCCATTTATAGAGATGGCACCTGAAATTTTGTTGGCCCTCAAGGAGAGCAGATCGTTAAACTCCATTTCCCAAATCCTAACAAACAAAAGAAAAAATGAGATACCTTGTGAATAAAAATTATGGACACTGGATTTTGAACATGACCATAAATGGGTTGTCTTTCTCACTCTCCATGAAAGGACTCAAGGTAGAAATGCATCAAAATCCAGCAGTTTTTCTCAAAGCTAACATTCAGTTTGATACTTGGTTCTATGATATTTGTAAATAGAATTACTTAGGTTTTCTGTTCATTTACTCTGGAACAATGGCAATGCAATATCTTTTTATGCAATAGCTAATTAACATTTGCTTTCTTCTTGAGAGGGATTGAAGAATATGTATCATTACACTTCTAGTTGCTCATGTTTTAGTAACCAACTCTTATAAATGCGAGTGAAGCTTGTTTCTATGAGCATCACCTCTCTTTAGTTTGTGCGAGATTTTGAATTTGACTCTCAATAGTAGGAACTTAACTTGGATAATATTGTAAAAAAAATAAAATAAATATAAGTGAGTTTCACTGGCCACCCAAAAAAAAAAAAAAAGCCAACTCTTATAAAGTAATGCCAAATACACAATAAATACAATTTAACAAACCCACTTGTTACTAAGTGGATATCTTCTCAATAACCTTTTATTTCGACAGAAACTCATGACAGTAATTTTCTGTAAAAAGAACAACTTACTTGAATATTGAACAAATATTTTTTTTCTCAAAAATTTTGTTCAAAAAAATTGAGCAACAGAAAGAAGTTTAGATTACATAAACATGTGATGATATGGCTTGTACTTGGAAGAAATAGAAAATAGGAATTAAGTGTGAGGTGGTTTTTTGTGCATGGGAAGGTACTTGGGGAAATCATGACAGTGCCACAAGTAGCTAAAGTCCATTATTGCCAGGGCAAGGGGCACTTATAACACTGCCAGTAAGCCGTACAGTAGTCGTGTCCCAATATTGGACTCAACCAAGAAGAAGAACGAGGAGAACAAGGACATGCTGATGAATGTTGAAACACTTTCTAACTTCTTATATAGAGCAACAGAGCCGACAGTGCTCTAAATGGCCTCAAATGTGGGAGGGGAGCTCCATTTGCTGCTAGATTTGCGGTTATTTAATGCTCTTCATATCATTTCCCTTTCCCGAAATTACCAACTCCTGTCATAAATTCAAACCCCAAACCTCACTTGATGCATCATCGACAAGAGTTCTAAATCTTGGCATGAATTTGTGAAACAGAATCTGACTGTCTGATCTCAGAATTATCATTCATCAATTCTCACAAGAGATGGTTAGAAATAAATATATGCACATATACTTTTTTGAAATCAAGACGGGGGCAATATTTCATTATAACAACTTTAACAGAACATAAAGGATCAAATGCCACTCAACGTTCACTGAGGCTTGTGTTTCTATTGGATTTTCTTAACTAGTATCTTGTCGTGACTGCTTAGGACCTACTATTATTTTCATATTTTTAACTGTAGATGTTCTTCATCAGAGCTCATTATGACCCTCTATCATCCATTATTATAAACCAGAAATCTCCTGAATAGAAGAAACACTTGATCAAAGACTTTTTCATAGACCATTTAAGGAGAAGTATTGGGATGTTGTTTACTTTTGAAATAATATCTTCATTGTCCCAATATTGTGAAAATTTATTAGTTATGAAGGAGATCATGTGTATTCTATTTCTTTTGGTATTCGTGTGATACTACAAATGAAATAGCTCAATTTTTCTCCTTTTATTACAATTCAACAGTGGCTCATATATCTTTCTTTGCAATAACTCATATTTGCTCGTATCTCGAGAGGTATACATAAAAAGTATATAGCAAATAGACTTATATTTACCTGTATCTCAATAAATAACTCTTATTGCTGATATTAAAATACGTAGTGGATACAATAGCAACAAACACGCTTTTTCCTCCTTCAACTATCAAGCAAATATTCCGAAAACAAACAAACTTCTAGTACAAATAACTGAGGATAGTTTTTATTCTTCAAAAGGAAATCGACATTTCCCATACATTAATAAATAGATTACGAAATGTGGACTGTATTTGCACAGTTGAAGGCACAATGCTTCATCTTGTGGTGCGTCGACTGAGAGAGGGGACTTCATCTTGTAGTACGGCGACTGAGAGAGGGGACTAACGAATGAAACGGAAGGAAATGGGCCAGAAGAGAATTCATTACTTTCAAGAATAGATAATAAGGTTTAGGTGTGAGGAGGTTTCTCATATATCGGAGGGTGCTTGTGGAAATGAGGGAATGGCTTCTTGTAGATCGGAGGGAACGGCTTCTTGTGGATAGGAGGGAACTTCGGAAGAGGAGGCAAAGGCTTATGGTAGATAGGTGGGAACTTAGGAACGGGAGGCAAATGAGGAAGAGGTGGACATGGCTTTTTGTAGATAGGAGGTTTGTAAATGGGCACCGGAGGCTTGTAAACAGGTACTGGTGGTTTATATATCGGAACTGGTGGCTTTACTGGTGGCTTGTAAATAGGTACTGGTGCTTTATATATCGGAACTGGTGGCTTTACTGGTGGCTTGTAAATAGGTACTGGTGGTTTATATATCGGAACTGGAGGTTTTACTGGTGGCTTGTAGATCGGAACTGGTGGCTTGTATATTGGAACTGGAGGTTTTACTGGTGGCTTGTATATCGGAACTAGAGGCTTTACTGGTGGCTTGTAAATAGGTACCGGTGGTTTATATATCGGAACTGGAGGTTTTACTGGTGGCTTGTAGATCGGAACCGGTGGCTTGTATATTGGAACTAGAGGCTTTACTGGTGGCTTGTAAATAGGTACCGGTGGTTTATATATCGGAACTGGAGGCTTTATCGGTGGCTTGTAGATCGGAACTGGTGGCTTCTGAATGGAAACTGGTGGCTTGTAGATCGGAACAGGGGGCTTCTCAATGGAAACTGGTGGCTTGTAGATCGGAACAGGGGGCTTCTGAATGTGAACCGGTGGCTTGTATGTTGGAAAAGGCTTTTTGAATGGATGGCACTTAGGGAGTGGAGGGAACTTGACATGCGGCAAAAAGAAGGCAGATGTGCATGTAGTTGATGAGAACTGTAGCTTTGTGGCAGTAGAAAAGGTGTGCACACCATCTTTCTTTGATTTCAAGACTAGCTTGGTGAGGCTGAGTCCGTTCTTGACGGGGCAAGGGGCATTGTTAACTGCATGGAGTTGGGCAAAGCATTCCTGCTTCGACTCTCCGTCGTCTCCAATTAGTTCAGTGGGAAGCTGCACCTTGTAGTTGCCGCTCTTGTCAAGCTTGTCGGAACTTATGATTATGTAGTCCTCGTTGCTTTTCTTGCATTTGATGGCCACTTGAAGCCCTGCGAATGCACCAAATTGGTTACTGATATATTTATTACTGCAAATATACACTGCATAGTAAAAACTTTTCAAAATTATAAAACTTATTCCTGAATTAAGCACACTAAGTTTAAACTACCCCGAAGCAAGGTGCTGTCAATCTCTCAGATGAAGCTAAATCTTAGGAGTTGTAAACCAATCTTCAACAAGTAGAATTGTGATGAATCTACTGTATGAAATTAATCACAAAAACCAGAGTCCTATGTTTTTTAATATTAATACTGAAAAGCATCTAACAATTCTTCAGCCCATTTTCAATTAAAACCTGTTCCTACTCTGATCACTTCCTCTTAAAACAATCTGACAATATAACTGAACATAAATTACATGAGACTAACATCTTCTGCAGCAACAAGAAAGCTTTATTGAAGGAGGGAAAAAAAAAAAAGGCCAAGCGCTGATACCTTGATATGCATGCTCATCCTTGAGATTCTTCTCTGCGCAATCTAAGCATTCGCTTGTGCCAGACACGAACACAGATCTCTCGGCCTGCGATTCTGCACTAGAGTAGCAGAAACTTGTCGCTAACAACACTGCCAGCAAACCCAGCAGTAGTCGAGTCCCCATATCGGACTCAACCAAGAAGAACAAGAAGAAGAGATTGTTGATGGATGTCCGAGGCACATTCAGGGAACTTATATACAACTACGGAGCCAACGGTGCTCTAAAGTCTCTCAAATGTGGCAAAGGGAGGGAGCTCTATTTGCCACCGGTTTTGCGGTTAATCTCATTCAATGCTTCATTACGTCCCGTTTCCAAACCTACTACCTCCCTGCATAAAAGTTTTAACGTTTTTCTTGAACATGACCATTGCTTTTCTGGAAAGCCATCAACTTGTGAAACTAAATCTTCCCATTTCGTTTCTTAGGATCAATCAATGCTAGCTCCTTGGAGGAGAAATAAAGTATGGCACTAAGTATGGTACATAGAATGTTCATCGATGCTTATGCTCCTTATTGTTCTTTATCTACTTAGGAGCCTACCATTAGTTTCACAATTTGAACGTTGACATTCTTGATCAGAGCACACCATTGAGAAAGGGGAAACAAATAGAATCATAAAGCACTACACTGAAAAGGGAGGGAACTGAAAAATCCACGTCATGCTTTCATTGAATTCATACTACACTTGAGCTGGTTCCTATTTCACTTGCACCCATCCTCTATCATATTTGCGTTGATCTGCCAATGAGCCTTATCTCTGCATTACCTCTCTCCAATTTATGTGAGGTTCCGAGTTTCGATGGAGAGTCAATTTGAGTAATGTTGAAATAAGAATTTCTGCGAGTTTGATTAGCAGATAAAAAAACATTCGCATTGATCTTTAATGTGCTTGCACTGAATTTGTATGATACTATGATGCTCTACCTGTAAGATTTATTTCCCGCTGCGTAGACACTGAACTTCTCATTTATGTTCGCTGAAATGGAACTTGTCTTCCCTATGGGATAATATTCCTTGTACCGACTACTCAGGACCTTACTGTTGGTTTCATAATTCAAATGTAGATATCTCTGATCACCGCTCTCCACTCAACTGTAGTCACTTACTTTTTCATTAATGGACCGCTAATGTGATGCAGGCTTCTCCCCACCAACAGCTAGAGCACTCACAATTGTGTTTTTTCGAAGAAACCAACTAACAGACAGAAACAGCATTGAACGGGAACAAAGAAACTGGTTGCACACTTAAATTCACAGGATCAAAATTAGTCGCATTAGTAGTTAGGTGGATTCTACGAGCTGCAACTTGTTTTTTCAGGCAACTGATCAAGTGATTGTGTTACTGGAGCTGAGATGCTAAGCACTGTTCACTAGCTTTGCATGGCCATTTAGATTACATTATCATCATTCTGTATGCTCCAAATACTCTTAAATAGTTAGTCTTGTGTTCTTTTTGTGAATAGGTTTAGGCCAACTCATATATGAAACAGGGAAAATAATCCCAAAATGATGCAAAAAAAGACCGTTAGATGTTGAACTTCATAGTCGGCCTGATTATGATTGAGATTGACATGAGAGGATCTTTTATTCCACAAAACCCAAGTTTACCTTCTTCTTTTTTTTTCTTTTCTTTCTAGATTTATATGCATTGAGTGTGAAAGATAACAATATTATCGGTCCATAAAGAATGTGAAATGAGATTCGTATCGCGCTATTCTAAAGAACTATTCGTCAAAAGTGATAAATTCACAGCTATTAATTAGCAAACTCCAAAAGGCCCCACAGTGAACTGAAATGTAAAAAACGCTGATACGAAAAATGACAATGTTGGGTTTCTTAGGTTGCTAAGGGCATACGGCCAAAGAGCTTACTGACCACCAAAGGGCTCTTTTAGTTCAGAGTTAAAATTGATATGCGTAACAGACAAAGCTACAGTAACTTCATTCACAGAGAGGGGCACCAGTTATAGAGAATGCTTGTATAGGAACTTTGGCTGCTGGCTGTTCGATTCAACAATGCTTTGCCTATGAGGCACAAATGTAACGAGATGACAGCCACTCTACAGGAAATGGCGATCGTGCAAATGAGTCAAGATAGCCCCAAATGGAAATGGAATAGTAAGCTGTGTACTCCTACAATCATCACACTTTAGGTGGTATGCGCTCCCCTGCTGTTCATAGATTTTGTCAACTACGGACCCTCCCATATGCAGCTTGTGTGGCAAACAGGCGGAGGGTACCGTAAGCATCTTCCTTTGCTGTGAATTTTCATTTTTTAGACAAAAATTGTGAAACCTAAACCCCTAGCATTCTATTAAAAGATGATAACAGGACACTCTGCAGATAAAAAAAAAAAACGAAAATACAACAAAATAAAAAGAATACAAATATTGCTCTGATTGTACCCAATACTTCCTCCGTATTCAATCCATTATCTTAGGTTTTAATCCTATCCAATGATGTCGTAGCCCCCAGCACCCTCCAGCACGTGCATCCATGCAACAATCCACGGTTATGTTGCCTGATCATTATGACCCACCATCCGTCATTAACGCTACTTCACTTGCCCCATAGACCCCCTTGCCTCATAGTACCCCCAGTGCCCCATCATCAACTAATCGTACTCTATCCAAGTTATTACTTGCGTCTGGACACATTTACTATCAAGGCAGCCATCACCAGCAGGCTTATCTTCGAGCTAGTTTAATTGGCAAGTAAGAAGAGAACTGCCACCGCCTCGATCAAAGTAACCCCTTTGGATTTCTCTAAACATGTGCACAACCGCCTCAGTCACCCTTCACTTTGTATTTACTAGAGTAATATGGGATACACTTACTAAATTCAGGTGGTTTCCATGCGATAGGGATTTGGGAGCCATAACTCGATTTAGGATCTCGTAACAACCAGTTTAAAACCTTGGCGCAATATTTAGAAATATTACTTCATATGCTCAAAATTATTCTTGGCATTAAAGATAGCATCTCTTTTTGGACAAGCACTGTACAGCCACATGCCAGACAGCGAGCGGGGTGGAGGGAGCCCGCCAGACGTCACATGACTTTGCACACCCCAACACCAACCGCGGAGGCACCCGAGTCACGTTCGTTGGATCGGAGGAGCTTACTTGGTGGCGGCCCTAACTTACCGAGGCATATGTGAAGGGCCGGGATTGTTGCTCCGCTGTTGGGATGAGTATGGACAGATCCAATAGCGAATCTTTGGCCCATCCAATTCAAAAATTAAAATAAAATAAAAGTAAAAATAAATTATTTTTAATTAAAATTTTTGAGTATTATAAACTAATGATTGGCTTTTAGACCCATCCATCCCCATCCCTACTCCTAGGTTGCAGCCTCTTCATCCTTTCTAGCTGAATTTTTATAAACTAGGCTTTGCATTTGCTTACTGCTACTAGCTTATCACTACTCCTTATGGTTCATCGTTCACTCCCGAACTTGTTATATGCAGTGAGCTTTACCATGTTATTTTAGTTGTATGACACGGCTGGATATTTCATTATGTCTTCTACCCCGGGAAAAAAAAAAACAAAATAAAATATGATATTTATACTGTAATTGTCATCCTCCTCCAGATTTCAAATATGAACATGAATGGTAACTAAGAGTCTACATTTGATAGGAATTAGTGCAGGGTTCAATTGAATACAGAGTGTAACCTTTTCCGCATAAAAGCACAAACTCCTTTACAGATGAGCTCAGTTGAATTTATCTTGCTGCAATGAATTGATTTTGTTAGAAATATTTCTCTCAGATTGGACACCACAAGCTTAAGTTAATAAGGTATAAAATGGCAGCTCACACACATAACACACTGATAACCGAGGGAGAAAGAGAATCATGGCATACTTCAGGCTTAAATGTCTGCGACGCTGCTTGGCAAATGACAAATGAAGAAATATCATTATTGAAATATACTGTGCATGTGGATGTATCAAAAATTTGTGTTTTCGAAAACAATATGTAGATACAGAAAAACATTAAATATCACACTTTCGAATATCCGTATATTGACCATATCTCCCCTATTTTCTTGAGAATCCCATAGGATAATTAAAGCAGAGGCTTTCTACTCTCCTAAAAGTTGTGTTATAACAAGAATAAGATAACATATGTGCACATATTGCCAAAAAAAGATGTTGAATATAAGAGTTCTTGACATCTTGTCAAGAAAATATTCATGATCGTACTAAATCATTCAGATTGCAAATCTTCTTTTCTTCCATTGACTTTTTGCATGAAGCAATGGCTGTGCATGTCACAGAAATGGGGGCAACTTCTCACCTCGAACAATGGTGACTTCTTTTTTTTTTATCTTAATGTGACTTTTAATTTACTCTCTGCAGCTTCCCTGACATTCCACTGCACCAAAAGAGTTGAAGTAAGCGTGCTAACAAGCCACCTTCAGAAAGCCATCCCAGAAACCATTTGCTAGCTAAAGAAATTCCTACATACCTGAAGCTGGTTTATCTCTTCGTCAGTGAGAGAGCGATCCATCGATCGGTATGCAATCCTGTAGCAGTGGCTTGTTATTCCTTCTTTGTTTGTAAAATTGTCAATCAGTTTTACCTGCAGTTAAACAAGAGTGATGGAACAGAATGACATAATGGTTTCACTCCGTGAAGGTCTAAACCAATGTTTAAAATAGCGATAACGATAACGTAACGTTTTGTCTCTGTTAGGTTATGTCGCATATAACGTAACGCATAACGTAGGTTATGTAATTTTCTATTTATTTAATTAAAAATAAATATAAAACTATATAAAATAACTTTTATAAATTCAAAAATAAATTTAAAATATCTAAAAAAAGAATATAAAACCATTTTGGAATACATATTCTAATCTAATTTTATATTAAGTTTTACTATAATTTTCACATTTATCTTCATAAATTATATTAAGTCTTCAACCGTAATTCCAGTTATCATTTAAACAAGAAAATAAAATTTCAATTTTTTATTTCAATTCCAGTTATTATCATTATTGTAATTTATAGTTTGCAATGTTCAATTTATTTTATTTGTAATTGTTAATTTCAGTTCAGTTAAAAATTCAATAAAATCAATAAAATATTTCAGCAACCAGAGAGGAATACAACAAGTAAATAAGCAAACAATCGCAAATTAACAAGTTAGCAATTCCATAAATAATCAAACAAACCAACAACTAATCAAGAAAATTACAATAATTCACTAATAAGCAAAATAATAATCAACAACAATATAGAAATTACTAAAAAAATAATTGTAAATAACGTAACTTAACATAACATTACGTAATATAACGTAAAATAACATAAAAAACATATTGTTATGGTGTACTGAGTTATTTTCAGTTTTTACGTAGCGTTGGAGCTCCGTTAGGTTACGTAACGTAATATAACGGGTTGCATAACGTGTTATTTTCAACATGACTCTAAACCTCTTAGTAAACATATAAAAAGGATTGTCCTGCTGTAGAGCACTTGAGCATGAGAAGGATATGCTGAAATATCTATGATCAGCTTTACAATAAAATAAAAAAAAAAGATCACATTGGTTCAGTTGATAGTGATTCCAAGAAACAGCTAACAATAATGACAATGTGCGTGCATGTGAGCCGTCTATTAAGTTTCTAACATCTATTGGATGATGATGTCAGACTGAAGACAAAGTCACCACAAACAATTCTAAGGACGATTGAAAGTCTCAGACTGCATTGCACAAGGCAGATCCATTTTTAGAATACAAGTCAGTTCACAATAAAACTCCACGTGTGCACTTTGGGGCCATCTCCATCGCTTGGAACAGTGTCATAGTGGTAGGACTCAAGTCTGGTAAGCTTTCTTCCTCTCATAGATCTTCAAAATGAATTCACTCTCCTTTTAAGTCGCAATTCAGGACTGCCTAAACTCTGAATCTGATCCTAGATGTTTAAGAAACCAGGTTACTTTGCAGAACTTCAGAAAGTTATTCAATATGGATCATGCCCTAGCATGAAAACCATTTCAAATGGTTGATCTGGTTAGCGGTTGGTGATCCCTATCACTGTTCTGATTGTTTACCTTCCTATGGAAGGTGCCAGATGGAGCAGAAAATGTCTAGAGATTATGTCACATGACAAATAGTCAAATACAATTATCAGGCGAAACGAAGTAATGTCTGCTGTTTTTTCCAATATCCAAAATCCATTTCAGAGAGTGGTGTGAGCCCCAGAACCTAATACATCAGAATCCATGCATCTTATTGCACCCATAAGTGGTTTCAAGTTCAATAGTAGCTCTTAAATAGCAGTCGATGAACAATTATCTTGTTATCATCTATTCAACACACTACATTTGTTCTTTGCAAAATTTGGGAAGTTTGAAGAATACATCTTCCAACACTGTAATAGTGATCACCAGATTCACCATCGTGTAGCAATTATAGCTAACCCACATGCTGAACCCAGTTCTTATCCAAAACTCGGTATTCTTGTCATTGAAACAACTAGGATCCATTGACTTTTAAGCTGGCACCGAGGCTTTCACAACATTAATCTGAAGTAAATCCACATACATCATTTGGATCTTTTGTTTTCTTCTCCCATGCAACATCTTATGAAATATCCAAAGAATCCAATATATTTAGAAAACAATGGAGGAAATACAAAGATAAGTTTAATTTGTTGCCTCCTTAATGCAAAGTGTATGAATAAGTAATGCATGAGAAAGAAAATAGAAAATTGATCTCTCTAAATTTTTCGTCATTTTTGATGGGGAATGCAATGCAACTGGACGAAATATAATATGATGGTCCTGATGGACAGGTTTGATTATTGCTTTCAAATGTCTTCTCTACTCAATTGCAAGCTTATCCTCTTTTCATGGCAGATTCATATTATATAGGGTTGAACAATCAATCACCTACAGTATAGGCAAACAAAAAAAAATTAACTTGCCATCATCACCTGCGATCTTCTACGATCCAGCATGGAATAGTTTCCAGTTACATAAGAAATGAATGTTGGGCATCAAATACAAGTGAAGTCTCGTACTGGTATAAGAGAACAAGTCATGGGAACAAGTCATGATTCGAAATAACATGTTCAAGAACAGCATAAGCTCACAGGCAAAATTTTCAACTGCCACATACAAGATTTAACCCATGTGAAATACGACCTAGCTAGGCCTCTCATAAGAACCTGTAAACGAGAACACACTGAGATTGCATCTTCTACATTTAAACGAAGATTCTCTTGTATGCTGCTTTTGTTGATCAAGCCTAACTAAATGTATGATAAAGAAAGTCCAGGCCAAGCCTATAACTTAAAAGTGTCTCTCCATAGAACATAGGCATAAATAGTTACAATAGTAACACCAAGGTCCTAAATAGCGGCCGAAACTTGATACGACATCTAAAATATTGTATCCAATACAATATAAGATCATGTAATATGGATAAGATTATTATCACTATTGCTGATATTTTTCCAATATATCCAACAATACTGCCAATACAATACGTCAGAATTGCCAATTTCCGACCATAAACCCTTGCCAATACTGATATTGATAAGAAGATTTTAAATCTCGAGTAATAATAAGAAAGGATAGACATTGGAAAGAGCTCTTAACAATGAAGCTTATCAAAGGATCCTACCAGGGTAGCACCTCTTAACAATGAAGCTTATCAAACGATCCTACCAGGGTAGCACCAAGAGATATTGGTCCATCCTGAGCATGGAAGTTATAAAAGAGAGGAATTCCATGATAAAATGTTGCTAAGGTCAGGGTAAACGCTGAGGTTAAATGTTAAAAGATGGAGCACCATTTAAGTGGTAGTAACTAGTAAGTCAGGGAAGAATATCATTTTTTTTCCCTAAAAAAGAAGAGATGTCTATGCCGCTGTGCTGTCCATGTTTAAAAACTAGAGCTGAATGATGATCTACTAGGGATGACCAAGTACTAAACAAGGTACTAATGTATTTTAGGGGCAAGTATACATGCTACAAAAAATCCAACTTAGGAAAAGAATATATACAATTATACAGTAGTGTTTCCACTCATTATTCCTAGAGAAAATTACTCAAAATTCTTTCAGGTTGCCACAGGAAGAACAATGAATAAACAGATAAAGTTCTTTTCAATAGTGCCTCTATCATCTACTTAATCCTGTTAACATTTTTTCCTCTCTTGCTGCCCCTGTCCTGATAACCAAAACATCCCATGCACTCAACGCCCACATAGACAGCCTGCAGATATACATACCCACTCATCTTCTTCAGTCATCACTTGTTCTTCCAAAATGCTATTCTTTCCTTCTTGCTCCTATGTAATATTCTGCATCCACATTACTGCACTGCCAGCTATACAAATAACCGTTGTGAGCATCAGACCTTTTCCCTCCTCTGTTCCCCACCCTGTCAGAAGCCTTGGCTAGCCCAATCACTTTACTCCAGCTTGGGCCCTCTTTTTGTACATCAGCGTCTTCCTCCATCACCAGCATCATAAAGTTACTGGTATTGGGAGATTAAACAGGGTACAGGTGGTGTGATTGTGATTTGTATGCAGTATTTAGGGTTATTGCATGTGTATGGAGCCATGGGTAGGGATAGGGATGAGAATGGGCGGATTCAAGGCCAGTCCTTGGCCCGTCCTATTCATATTTTAGAACTAAAAAATGAATTATTCATTTTTAATTTAAAATTTTGATTAGGACGGACCAAGAACTGGCCCTTGGACCCGTCCATTCTCATCCCTAGTAGGTGGGGATAAGGGAGCAGAGAATGTCGGTATAGGTAAATAGCATGTTACAGTTATATGTTTTCTTGGTGACTAGGAGTAGATTACTTTTGCCCTTTTCGGTGGTCCCGATGAGTGGAGTGGGGAACAAGCTATGTGCAGAAGTTAGTGATACAATGATATTGCCTGTTTACGAGACCATGGGTGGGGGTGATGGAACAGAGAATATGGATGTGGGTAAATAGTAGGGTGATGTTATTGTTATTATTTTATTTTTATTTTTTTTGTAGGAGGGATGGATTATTTTTCTCCTTTTAGGTGGTCCTGGAAATTTTCTGATCTTATGAGTAAAGTGAGAAACAAGATATGTGTAGAAGTTAGCGATACAATGATAGGGTTAAAATGTCATGGAATCGTCCACAACTCACGAGATGGTCATGTGAACAACTTAGGGAACTAAGTTAATAAGTAGTGAAGTGTAGAATTTTCTACCAAAAAAGAGGGCTCAGGTCATTTATAAGGAGAAAAGGAGGAACTCTAATTTCTATTCTTTGCAAAAAACTTGGATAATTACCATTACCTTTATTAGTTTATAACTATATGTGTCTGGTAAAAGAGAGCAATGAAGTTGATGTAAGTTAAGAGTATATCACCTATTAAAAAAGGAATGACTAGTACAACGTACATACACAGAGAACAAACAGAAAATAACATTACAGCATACCTCCTCCACAAGATCACCAGCAATTCCTCTTACAACTTCACATAAATTATTCTCAGTGAATGAATCACTGATCCAGAAACTCATGTCCTTATAGCAGGGAGGAAACTGCAAAAACATAATTCACTGTTATTGCACAAAAAATAGCAAATACAAGTCAACTTCTCACCAGCTCATCAGCTTACAGAAACTACCTGGGTGTACATTAAGCGATTTTTAGCTATCTACAACTATTAAGTATGTATATCTTAATATTCAGATCCAGATTACAAATCAGCCCATACAGGTACGGCAATATATATCGTATTTTGCGGTACCTAATATGGTATAGACTATAGATAAGGTTTAAAATGCAGTAATTAATGTCAATATCAGATTCAAAAATAAAGGTTTAAAATACAGGAATTAATATCAATATCAGAATAAAAAATATCAAGTGTCTTGTATCAGCAATATCAAAAAAAATAGCAATATCGGACCAATATTATATGATATATTGTGTAAAAGGCGATATTTAAAACCTTGATACGGACCCACTAAATCAGCATCCATATTGCCAATATTTTGTTGAGTGTGCAATATGAGAAATTGCTGATTAAAATGCCATAAACTTGGTGCATACCAATATTGATTCCAAGATTTTCAAACCCCGACTCGATGTGCTTCATTTACTATATCAAGAAAAATAAAGTCAACAAAACAAGATCAAGAAATAAACATTTCAAAAAATTGAATCTACAAGATTACAAGCTTTGGTAGGTACTGGAAATTCTATAATAACACATGTATATTTGTTTTGAACCTATCCTACATGTAATTGTCCTCTAGAATTTTGTGGGTTTTCTAACTAAACATTGGTCACCAATCCATGACTCTAGGACCATCAAAGTCCTTATTTTACAGGTGAATGTCAACATTAAGCATTTAGAGATGACCCAATGAACGTTTGGCACAGTATTATCTAAATGCAACTGAATATGAAAATAAGTTTATGACCTAAAAGAAGTTTTTTAGTATCACGAATGAATGAATATGGAATTGACTTGGCAGGAAGGTGATGTTTATTGCCTAAGTGCTTCACAAGAATAGACCAAGAGAATAACACTCACTCTAGCAGTGGCGCACAGTTGAATGAAGGAGATAAAAATTTCTCCACGTCATCACAAAAAGAGAACCATATATTTCAATTGGAAGGTTGCATTTGTATTCTAACAGCAACCTGGTGGCAAATTGTGTTACTTATTATTAGCATCAATATCAGCATCATCATCATTATTTTTTACTTTATTTTATGTCATTCTTCGAAGAAGGGGCAGTAAGGGCTAAACAACACTAGGTCCCATGGAAACATTAAACCAGAATAATGAGCACTGAAACGCGGTAAAGGCAAAGGTAACCTCTCCAAAAGAAGGATGCTACAATGTCAAGGCATAAGTACACTGTGAAAGGATTGCTCAAAAAGCCATATCCAGACTGTACGAGTTCCCACATAGCTGCATGAGGGACAGTAAGGGTATTTAACAAATACTGAGTCGAGAATGATGGATTATAAGCACTAGCAGAGACAACAATTAGACATCAAACACATAAGGATTTGAGAAATAAACTATGATATTGGTAAAAAAAAAAAAATTGTTCCAGAACTCCCATTCAATAACTAAATTTACGGAAGCTGAAAAAGTTCAACATCAAAATAGTGACCTACAAGTCCCCAAAGAGGTTGTAACATGAGTATGTAACTAAGCATCACTCGTTGCTACTGGCCAGGGATGTTACAGAATTCAGTGCCGGTGCAGACCCTACCCAAACCTGATGCGGATCCGACAGCGACCCTACCCATTGATGAAGAGGTATTTACCAGGTCTAAATTTGGACCTATGCATAATATAAGGAAGGATCAAATGGACCTAGACCCAACCTAGACCTGTTTGATTACCTTATAAATAGAAATAATGGAGGAGCGTATACGTAAAACCGTACCCGATCCGCTTACCAAAATTGGATAGAGTCTAGTCTTTGAGATATATCCAGACCCATATGGAACCTGTTTGTAATAGGGTAGAGTCCAGGTCCATAAGTTACTCGTGAGTGTTCAGGTAAGGATCTAGTGGTACCTCGACTGAACCCAACCTGACCCAGTAGCAGGCTTACTGGTGGGTGACTACCAATGAAAGCAAAAGGAAAGGATCCACACCTATTGTGGTGTCTGCAAGTCTAGAAGTTTATATGAAAAGTGAATTTATAGTCTAGGACTCTAGGCATTTGGTGGAGATCAAAAGCATTAAGCATGAAAACTACCGCATATCAACAGCACACCTGTAAAGCACAAATGAGTTGACAGTAAATCTAACAAGTATTGAAGAGTATAAGTATGGCCCTAAAAGAAAATAAAGAAGGTAAACCTAACAAGTACAGTTGACAGTAAGTTAACAAGTTCAAGACACTTTAACACCACGTATATGCAGGAGAATAATAGAGCTTTCCTCATAAATGGAATAGGATTGGGAAATGCATCACTAAGAAAATCAGCTGTTCAGCTTACCCTTGACAAGGAAGTAGTAAATAATCAAAGCATGGATGATCAGATGTGTTCAAGTTTAGCCACAAAATGGGCATGCTGTGGGCCAAATATGACGGGGAGGTGGACAAAATGCTGCAGAGAGATCATCACAAAAGAACCCTAAACTGAGAAAATTCAAGAAGCCCACTAATCAGGTTTGGAATCGCAGGTTATGGTCAGCACAGTGCTCTTTAACGGGGACCAAAATGAGGATGGCTACATCCAAGCTTGACTGGCAAAGATTATATGAGCCTAAACTCAATTATAAACCTGAGTATTATTCACATCCAGATTGAGAATAACCTGAATTGTTATTGCAAGTTGCAACCAATGCTTACTCAAGAAATATGACAAGCATCCAAATCCAAACTTAATTAATTCAGCAATTACTGCAATCTTCTAGCAAAAAAATTAGCCAATGTGTAGAACTGAGACTCAAATGGGCCCGATGGCCTACATCTATTCCTAACAAACAGAACCAACCAACCGTTCACAATCCCAAGCACACATGCAGGTCAGCCCAGGGGCACTAAACATAGGAGGTTAGACCCAATGCATCAGGATTCATAATTGCTCGTCTAGTTGAATACAGTTATACATATGTTCCTTAATATGAAGATCAACATGTATCTTATCATTGATTATGCTCATACAAGATATGATTGCTTTAAAACAAGAAAGTAAATATGGGAGTATAGAAGCTTTAGGTACTTATATTTATATAAGACCTATGGCTATCTTGATTTTCTGGTCATCTAAGTGGAGTGACAACCAAAAGCAATCATTTTTATCAGGATTAGAGTTGTGCCAGTCAACATGACTAGAAGTAAGCAAAAAGGAGCAGCCAGTATCTAATGGATAAAAGAGTACGGTGAAGATTGTCAACATTTCTGACACTCGTAATGAAGGGTATCAATGAGGGAGTTTGTACCTGAACAGCCTTATCAATTTTGGACAGACAATTGATGGAATAAAAGGTAGCTACATGAACAACATTCATTAAAGTGGTAAAGACTATTGTAATTTGTTTTTTACGACCAAAGACACAATGGATGGTTCCTTAAGAAGAAATCCACAGCACGACGTAAACTCAAAAGATTGAAGAATTTTGAGAAGGGTTTTACATTAACCAAGGAGGAAAGGTGTCTAAAGAAATATAGACCCTCTTTGAGCTATGGAGAAATCGATAATGATGTTAACCATAAAATACAAGCTGGCTGGTTGAAATGGAGGAGGGCAATGGGAGTTTTATGCGACCGTAACATTCCGTTAAGATTGAAGGAAAAATTTTATAGGACTGCTATTAGGCTAACTTTATTATATGACACGAAATGTTGGACTATAAAGAAACGTCATTCACAGAAGATAAGTGTAGCAGAGATGCGCATACTCTGCTGGATATGCGGCAACACTAGGAGAGATAAAGTGAGAAATGAAAATATTCGTGCTAAAATAGGTGTAACTCCTATCGATGAGAAGATACAAGAAAATCGCTTACGATGGTTTGGTCATGTGCAACGTAGGCCTACAAATGCACCAGTTCGACGAGGGGAGTTTATCAATGTAGGACAAATTAAAAGAACAAAGGGAAAATAGAAGAAAACATGGATGGAGGTGATACGAAAAGATATGGATCCTAGAGGTTTAAATAAGGAGATATTACTTGATAGAAATGAATGGAGAAGGACTATCAAAGTGATCGATCTAGCGTGATTCTTTTTTTGGTTCATGCAGCCTACCCCAAATACTTGGAATAAAAGGCTTAGTTGTTGTTGTTGTTGTAGACCCTCTTTGAGCTAGGGAAGACAAAGGCAGGTGAGCCAGTCAGAGCGCAAAGATTATTTATGGGAAGCATGTAGGACCAATACCCAGGTCAGCTCATATGAATTTCTGACAAGTCGAAGCATCGTTAAAGTCCATATGCAAATTGTGTGAATTGTCAGTGCTATTCACTGTCATGATGAGAATGTTGGCTTCTGAATCTCAATCAGCATCATCATTGGAATCCGGAAGGAACGCATAAAAAAGATAAAAAGAAAACGAAAAAAGATGATAGAAATTAGAAGAATAATGAAGAGGGGCAAGAAATTGAGGAAGCAACAACAATAAAAGGTTCAGAAGTAGTTTAGGTCATGCCAGAACAATGCAACGGAAGGAATTCTTGGAGTTAAAGGACATCCTTGGACCTGCCTGGATGCATATTTGCAATAATTGTACACAGGTAGAATATCATGCGCATGTTGCATGTCAATGTAAAACCATACTTTAGTTCCCATAAAATTATAGGCCTAAAAGCCAAAGGAACTGGATACTACCAAGTACCAAGCTTGCATTAAAAAGCCAAGAACTAAAGTAGAGTTTTAACAAATTTTTGCTTTTTCATAGTCAAATGGACGATAGCCTGATTCTAATTTGAGTTAATATACAGATATGCATAACATCAGTTAACAAGTAAGCCAGCATGCCATACAACTGCATAGTTTAGGAACTAATGACTAAGAAGTATTCTTAAGAATATTATATTTCTTAGTGATTTCTTACTAAGCCTTGAATAGAAATTAAATAATTCTAAAATGTTAGATTCAGCCATAAAGTTTAGAATCATACCTTTGAATATGGCTTGAACTTGACATCAAGCTGACCCTTGGAGAACTGTAACAAAAAATAGTATGAAATCAGGAAATGAAGGAAGAATCAGACAGGAAGAATCAGACATTTAACGAAAATAAAATTAAGTGGACTTAATGACATCAATTTTCTATTTTGAGGGTGATCTTATACAGCAGGTTACTGTATGCTCTCACTATCAAAGAATGAAACAATCATATATATAAAAATTTTCAGATATTCAAGGATCCAAGGATGCCCCTAGAAAAAGGAATATGCCATCTTCAAACTTTAACCAGTTGCAATATTGGTCCTTTAAAATAACTAGGTAGAATTAACGTGCACTTGGTGCACATAAATTAGAAGCGTAGACTATTTTTTTTTTTTAAATCAAAAATAGTAATTTGAACCTAATATTGACTCTTCTGTTTTATAATTGCTCTTTTTGCTTTTAGATAATAATTATTTAGTATTTCTTTTCTTTAAAAGTTTGTAGCTGGATTGAGTACCCAACTTAAATCCCTACATCGAGGGTGATGAGACTCAAACTTCGAACCTCCCCCTTGGAAGCAAGGAGTGTTACAGCTGGGCTAACCTGCTTTTACCTAGTATTTCATTTTAATAAATAAATAATTCCTATGTGAACACCATGCCTTAAATATACTATGAAACCTTTGCAAATCCATATTCAAAATATATGAATTCTCAGATTAATTGATCCTGATATGTGAACATTAAGTCAGTCATAGTCCAAAAGGTAGAAGGAAAAATATCAGTCATAATCTAACAACCAGTACATATTAATAAGCTTTTAGCTAATGTAAAGAAATAGAGACTTTTTAATTAGTTGTACTCAAGCAAGAAGAGATAAAAAAGAAAAGGATGCAGATTACATGTAAATTAGATGAGATTATGATGTTCTGAACTTCTGGAGAATAATGAACGTCGAGAGACCATTGTATGGAACTACTACTTTTCTGGGTGATTTCTTAAATACGGTCACATCCTTAACTATTTTAAGAATTTTGGCACTCCATCTTCACGTAGATATTCTCCAATTACAGCACTCTATTTAGCACCAAATTGGCTATAACTGCCATTAAGTATACTTTAAAAATGACCTAAGCTGGAAATATGAAAATAGTCATAATAAACATAATAATATATCAAATAAAATTCTAAATCAGAATAAAAAGGAAAAAAGATTTGCAGACATCTTTGCAGTTTTATTTTGTGATTATGTGAGTTGTCACTGACTAAGCTGACGAAGCATATAGATGTCACTGTCTTCAAAAGTGATCATGTGTGATTCGAATATCTGAGCAGAAAATATAGCTGAAACAATAAAGGAATGCAACTTAACTTCGTACAAGTAAACCGTTCAAGATAGACCATCACCATTTACCCTAAATCAGTATGTCTGTAATCCCAAATACTAAATAGGTATTAATGAATCCTTATTACCAAAAGCACGTGGTTGGACATTGAAGATCCAGGTTCAAGCTTGATCATTTATTTGAGTGTTAAAAAGAAAAGACAGAGACCGATCGAAATTAAATATTGAGCAAGATGAAAGCTCTACCACTTAATAAATAAAAAGTAAGATCATATAATACTTTATTTACTTTTTTACTGATAAACTATCATTTATAATTAATGTGAAAAAAATTAAGCAATCCTTAAATAGAAAATAGCCTTAGCTTAACGTATATCTCAACACTAACAATATGCAGTTTTATCAAGATCTCTATAAAAACATGAACATATTGGATTCAAATATGATTTTATTCATGCTTAAATCAAAGCTTAACCCAACAAAACACTAAAAAGCATGCCTGCTCTCATTGTAGAAATTGTGATGATGTCCTTCACACCTTTATTTGATCCACTGTATCACAATAATTCACTCAGAAAGAAAAGCCACAGCACTTAGCTTGTCAAGCTAAGTGTCTGGGTAGGCAAGAGAGTCATGGGTTTGGTCCAGAAAAAAGAACTTGCAGCAGAGTTCACACGGATTTCCTTGAAAAAAAAAATTAGGCCCTTTTTGGTTTGAGAGAAAGTTAAAGAAAAGAAAAGAAAATAGGGGGAAAAAAGTTACTTTTTATTGTTTGGTTGGAGAGAAAAGTTGAAGGAAAAGAAAGTGGAAGGAAGTAAAAGAAAATAAGGATTAAAATTTTTTCTTCCTTCTTCTCTCCCCTAACCTAAAGAAAATGGGAGAAGATGTTACTTTATATTAATACCACATGACGTCATGGTACGAGAGTGGAGGGAGTTTAGAATAAAGTTTTTTTTCTTAATTGTTAAATTTTATTTTTAATTTATTATTATTTACTCTTATATTTTCTTTTTAGTCTCTTTGAATTGAACGAAAATCTTATTTCGTTTCCCTTTCTTTTCATTTCTCTTTCCATTTCCATTTCTTTTTCTTCCTTTCATTTTCTAATAAACCAATCGTAGCCTTGAGGAGAAAGGTTGTCAGATGGCAAACATGTAATTAATTCAATTCAAGTAATTACCTTATTAGGGGTAATAAAAGTGTCTTACGTTACACAGCTGCATGGAAGAGAGGCAGGGATGGGGGCATATGCGGTTTCTTGGAAAAAGAACAAATATTGAAAGATAAAATAAAATAAAAAATATCCACCATTTCCTCCGGAGCTTGAAATAAATGTGGACTCGCCAGATGACAATATAGACCTTTTTTATTTTGTTTTCAGATATTGTAGAATTATTTTTAACATGAAATTCGAATGGTTTGGACCGATTTATGATGATTAATGGTCAAGATCTGCTCTAGACATAAGCAAATGTAATTATTGGTGCTTTTATAGGAATAAGAGTTGATGGCTAGTGTTCATTCCAAATAAAATCCACCTTTATGATTGGTACTTGAAAATTTTATTTCGTCAAAAATACATTTTCCTGGCTGTCATAGGGAAGTTCTTAATTTGTACAACAAACTAAATTTTAAGGACTAACCTAGATGAATTAGTTTCACTACAATTAGTTCAATGGAATTAATTCAAGTTGAAGCAGGAATTGGAAATCAGGAAGGAATAGGAGTTAGTTTTAACATACAAAATTGAATGGTTTAGATCTAATTTAAAGAATCGATGTGTAGTATTCTTTCTGGACAAAGTCCACTTTTACTATTGGTGCTTTTCTAGTAGTAAAGATGATAATAATAGCAGCAGCAACAGCAGCAAAACGGTGTACTTAAATACCTGTGAGGTGAAACGCTGATCTGTTGACCAGAATAGACGGATATCTGGTATATCAAACAGAACCATTGCAAGTCTCTCCAACCCAAGCCCAAAGGCCCAAGCAACAGAATCCATTCTCCCACTTCTCTTTAGTATCTCTTGCTCAGTGACTCCACATCCAAGTACTTCCATCCATTCATCCTGGATCACATACAAGATGCATCAATAAGCTATAGATTATGCTTAATTTAAATAATAAATAGATAAAATAAAAATAAACTCCAATATATGTAAGATTAAAGATACCCGACAAGAACAATTGCACATATGGCACCCACAACATAGAGGCAAGGAAGAAAGGGTTAGGAACATTGGGTTTAGCTCAATCCTACTTTAAGTAAGAACTAAAGAAACATTATACTAGTATAGAAATCTCCATGTTTTTTAACCTCAAATAAATCTGCACTGAAAAATGTCTACAATATAATTTTGGAAAATAAGATATTTTAACTCTTTAAACAAAACAAGAAAATATTGGAACTAAATGTTCATCCAGTCCACAACAAAATTGATTTGTATATGTTTGAAGAATATACGAGTCAGATCAAAGACCATTAAACATTTAGCTGAAGATAACAAGAGTCAAGGTAAAAAAATTCAACTGAAAAGCACACCACAATCTGCTCGAACACTTTCTATCCTTAACCATCTAAATTACCTCAGCAGCAAGAATTAAACCTTAAATCTGTTAATGCACACTACAATCTGCGTCATGCAACCTAGTAATCTGCTTGAACTAGTTTAAGACTCATAACCCTGAAAGCATCTAAAAGACTAATTACTGACGACAGTACTTGCACAAACTACATGTGCTTCATGGATCCTAAGTACGACATATTTCTACTGTTGGTTGGTCCCATCACAAAAGCCCATTCACGTCCCTCCAACATGTATTTCACGTTTTTCAGCTTCACCTCAGACAGTAACCAAGTTCTGATTACACGAATTCCTATTACCTTCATCACACATAATCAAATCAATGAATAGGGCTTTTATTATATTATTCACCAACTTTTCTATAGTTTGCTCTTTTCTAACTGCTTTCCTAGTGTAATCACGCATGTTATACTGGTTAATCAACTGTTCTCTTATCATATAATCACACTAAATATTCCGCTGATCAGCACTCATACTCATTTGACAATTCATGGGTGTCTTTCTGTCCTAGTAGCTCTGTGAATATATGACTTCATTAAAAGCCTCTAATAGATAATTCTGCCATGGGTGTAATTTTTGAGGCTTGGCTTGCTTCTTTTCTACTTCATCTGGAAGACATCTTGAGGCTTACTTTTAGAAAAGGAAAAAGAACACCTCCAATTTCAAGCTTCTTAACAGGTTACATCCCTGAACAATTTCAATGCACTGTATTCTTCTTCAGCTCTAATTTTCCTATGTTCTATCAGATTTATAATATTAAAGAGAAGCTATTGTGTGCTGCACAAGCTATAAATGGAAAATTTTGCACATTAATTCAACCCTTAGGTCCCTGTAAACAAATACAAACATAAAGTGTGTATCACACTCCTTTATCAACCTTTTTCTCAGATTCTCAGCAGCAACAACTATGCAGTAGAGAGAGTGTTTTTCTCCATTCGTTTTACCAAGCCCCTCTCTCCCTCCCTCCCTCCCTCCCTCTCTGAATATTGAACCTATAGCTAATGTTTGTTAACATTCAAATTGAGGATACCAGAATTAACGTTAAAAGTGTTGAGTGACAAATGTAACTATTTTATTACTATAGTTTATAATGTCAGATTAATGTCAACACTAAATTAGTCATATTCAGAAACAAACCCACCACCTAGAAACAAAATAAGGAATTCCCCTCATACATTACCAAGACAAATAACATCCTGAGAATGGGCGATGTTCTTTTATCTTGATCTAAAATAATTCATGATAAGTAATTGCTCAAATGATCCAATCCCTTTGTAGAACTACTAAAAAGGTGATGCTCAGTATGAAAATTTTCATGGATGTAAGAAGAATCCATGGGGGGTGGAGATGATGAGGGATGGGAGCCAATAAGAATATATATATATATATATATATATATATATATATATATATATATATATATATATATATATATATATGTGTGTGTGTGTGTGTGTGTGTGTGTGTGTGTGAGGCCATTTATCAGACGCTCCTCAGACGTGCAATGTGGGAGCCTCATGCACTGAATTGCCTTTCTTTTTATGAGGTCATTTATCACGGAATGAGTAAAGCCTCCAAAAAGTAAAAACAAGCAGAAAAAGATGTTCAGGCGACTTATATTTACTCCAGTATGAGAGTTAAAATGGCAAGTAAAACTCTAGCACAGTAAAGTATTAAAGAGCAAAAAGGGAAGAATAAAAACTTGACGCAATCACGAGCTGTAAAAGTAATATGGTCATGGCCCATTAAACCCCTCTAATTAGGTGAAATTGATGAGAATTTTTCTGCAATAAAGTCTAATCTGGAAGTGTAAGAGATGCTATCAGAAAGCATTTAGTATGCATTTCCCCATTGTTACTCACCTAGAATTTTTCACACACTGGCCAGTCTAAAGCTCTTTAGTACCTTGTTCATTCAAGTTCACTTGGGGGAACTATAAGTTTCACTCTGAGTAAGTACAACGTCAGCACTTCTTTACTTTTAAGATTCATGTTCAATATTGTGCATACTAATTTTTTATAGTAGCATCCAAGTAATTCTAATAGTAACATGTCTATTCGTCATCTACTAACCCTTTGCTTTCTAAACTCTGGTTGGGAATCTACCAGCCATCTGACCTGATCCACTCCAAACCCAGACACAATGCAACCATTTAACCAATCCTAACCACTCACAAACAGGGTATGGATTCAAAGCCTACCCTCAAAGATTTTTCTGACTGTTAAGAATCCATTTTAACTGAACCAACTCTGTGTCATTATAAACTCAAACTGATAACAGGTATAGTACGTAAAACAAAAGGTTAAACTGAATGGGTGAGTTCCATGAGCACAAGACATGACTCTAGAGTTTTGGGTAATGGAATAAGGGAAAGAAGTAACAACCAGGGCTAATTCCCTTCTCTTATCCGCTCAACCCTATATGAGTATATTTTTATCATTTGAGTACCCAGTTAACCCTTGATCCACTGGGTCCAGACCCCCAACCCCCACCATAAAAAGTAAAAAATTAAAGTTAAAGGTTATAAAGGATTATGATAGTGAATATCAAAAATCAGGGATTATTATGGAACTAGGGACTAGCATTTAAAAAAAAAAAAAACCAAAGATTGTCAATGTTTAGAAATGCCAGTTGACCTATTAAGTGCAAAGTTATCTTTTATGGAAAAACCATAGGTCCTTATTCTAAAGAGAGTCAATTACTACGTAACAGTATGATTCCTCAGTAAAAGTTGAGCATCTTTATATCAAATAAAATGAGCATCTAGCTTGATCCAAATGAATCCAGACTACATTAGTTTTGAGTAGGATACTTAATTGTATATTGTGTACCCAAACCCTAAAACCCAATAGAGCACTGATCCTAAGCTCAACCTGACTATGACCTCAGCCTAAATCTTTGCAATGGATTTTGGGTGAAATTTAGGAGTCTGAACCTAATGCAACTTCAGTTTTTGGTACAGATATTTGAGAATCCAAATTTGGCTGACCACGAGTAATCCCTTTTCATCCTGCCATCATTTAGGAGCCATCTTCTAGGTGACAGGAGTTCCTAATTTCAGAGTAGTTAGACGTTTCAGACAAAATCTTTATACTCAAAGTGAAACATATATTACAGGGTTTAGTGTTGTTATGGCATGCTGGTGTTGCTCAAAAAAAAAAAAAGTGAGTAATCTTTTCAAGCATATAATAAGGACATGAAAACTCGATGATCTGCGCTGATACACAATCAACAATTTGGATACTCAGCAGGTCATGACTTGATAAATTGATTTTAAAAGAAAATAAAGCTTAAAAGCAGCAGAACAGATTAATTATTGAATTTTTTAAAGAATCAAATACCTTGCTGGAAAATTTTTATGGGGCAATTATGCATAAAAAAAGGCAGTTTGCATATCAAGTGGCAATTCAAATGCCTTGAAGCCGCAATGTTCCTAATGAACTCATTATGTTTCTTACTAGCAAACTTCATTATGTTTCTTACCAGCAAAGAAATTTCACAACTCCTATTTCGCAATGGTTCTTTTACAATATGATCATCATGCCAGCAGAAGTGCGCTAGGCTGTGCACTCTCCAGTCACCAACCAAGAAATAGACATTAAGATAGCCAACTTCATTTGTTGCAGATATATCTTTTGGAATGTGAAGAATTAAAGTCATGTATAACTGAAAGCATTCCACTGTTGGTTAAAAGAACCAGGCTTCATCCTTCAACCCGACCTTCCAAACCTCAATGTCATGCACACTCGTATAATTAAGAGCGCAACAAAAGAATCAACCCAGAGTCCCAGACCATTTTTAAAGTGTCAAAATAAAACACAAAAAAAATGAACCATCTGCCTTCAATAAAAGCCCATCCATAAGAGAACATGAGCACATGATAGGAATGCTATCATATACAAAACTATCAAAATGATACCCATAGTTCACCATCCAACCTTTCCGACAGAATCTTTCAAAACAGAACTCCTACCATTCTGCATATTTACTTTATATGCTTCTTCAGATTTTTTTTATAATTATAATTACGAAAATTGCATGCGAAAACTTATGCAGACACCAACATAAACAGATTCCTAAAAGGATGAAAGTATGTTGCTTTGGGGAAACAGAAAGCTAGGAACCTACATCCTCTGCCACCTTATAACCACTCCAAGCATCCAAAACTTGATTAGCTCTTAAAAATGATGCCCACCAAAGGAAACAGTTCAACTTATTGTCCCAAAATACATCTAAAACACTGCCAGGTATCCAGAAGTTACCTGCCTCTCAAAAATTAGGTCTCACTGTGGCACAATAGGCTTTGAATAGACCATAACATTAATTATCTTGGTCGTCTGATGTGTCCCAGATGACGGTTAGAGCATTACGCACACCTCCCTTGATAAAGGAGTTGCGTCCCTGCCAATTCCTTTAAAACTTCCTCACTGCAAACAGATCCATCGTTGGCTACAATACAAAAAAGGCTACCGCACCATATTTTTCTTTTTTATCAAGTAAGTCCGTCAGAATCTATGTAGTTTAGTTACCAAAAATTTCACAAGCTGGAGATTTAGCATAAAACAATACCGCGAATTTAATCACTGCTCTAAACACCACTTTTACTTTAGTAAAGGAATCACCAATGGTTAATCATCGCATGCCCCACATGCTCCCAATTCACTGCATTCATTCCAAAAAAAACCAAAAAAAAAAAATGCACAATATTGCAACATCTGAAGAAAAAGAAAGTTGTCAGAGAATCAAGCAGAAGAAAGCATACTCAGTTCAACCCCAACTCCCACTTCAACCTTAGTAGAGAAACAGGCCAAAAGACACTGAAATCAGACTACTACATGCCAATATAAGGCCAGTAGGAACATACAGAGAATGAAACAGGACATAAACATTATTGATACAACTGTCATTATGCCAATACCAATTTCCCAAGCATGTTTTGGATCAATTCCCTCTGAATCCAAAAAATTACTGTCAAAACCTCATTCCTTGATGGTGTTGAACAACTGAACTTGTAAGAAGACAATCAAATATGAACTTTGATGTCCATCCTACTGAAAACTACAAGTTGGAACTAAGTAAACTTTTCAATCACTTCTTCATCCATTTCAATTTTTTTAGATTACTGTGCATTCCTTTAAAACACAACTAGAGGAGAGTCGGAGAATCTGAATATCTGCTTTTAACAGATAAATCAGCAAGTCCTTGAGAAGATCCCACGATAATGCCAAGACATTGGTCTCTAATTGGAAAAGTAAATGCTTGAAGGCATGTAATTCAAAATAACATGCATACTGAATTGTATTGGGATTGACAAACCTTAAAATATATCTCCAGTTCGAATGATGGATTTGTGAACGGAAAGTAAGTATCAACCCAGCGCATATCCACCTCACCTGCACATTTCACATAATTGAAGTTATACAGATAATACTATGACATACACAAGAAGTCAATAAACATTCACAAGCTAATGTATTATTTGCAGAGGTAGCACAAGATAGGGTCTTGATCCTACCAAATAAATGTTGTGCCAAGCCCTCCAGAGACTTCTTTAAATCCATAGCAGCATAAGATGTTGCATCAATGCCAGATCCCACCCAGTCATCCGGGGAGAAAACTCGAACTCCTTCCATCTATTTGCATGGACACATTGAAATTAATTTAACAAAACAAATGAAAACAAAACTAACTCAGGTAAGACTGTCCAAATGACTAATAGATAAGAAGGAAACTTGGTGTGAGAACCTGATGGAATACAGGATAGTGAGTTGAGTCAATTGAATCCCTGCGATAGACATCCCCAGTCACAAGAAAATGAGTATTCCCTTTCCTCAATAATTCTGCCTGATGAGCACTCGTATGGCACCTCAAGACATGTTGAGAGTCAACATAATATGTATCATTATAACTCCTGCTTACATGGTCAGCAGGAACTAATACATCATCAAAATTCTGCAAAGAACCAGTGCTTTGCATCACTAAATCGAGGATTATGCAGCAACTTGAATACATGAAAGCAAAATGCAGAAATTCATTATTTAATCAGAAAAAGAAACAACAAATAAGTGGGGGGAGATAGAAGACAATGTGCAAAAATCAAACTGCAATATAACTAAAGAAGTTATAAACAAAAATTTTAACGGAAAATATCCATATCCTCAAGACCAGAGACAGGATGCTAAATCACTCTGACTCTGCCACTCTCCATATCTTGAACACATGCCAAGTATAAAGCAAGCAATTACACCTTCCATACATTAAGATCACGCAAAATACAATTTCAAGCAAGCAATTACACCTTCCACACGTTAAGAACACGCAAAATATAGTTCCTCACTGAAGGAACCAAATTTGAATTAGTTGAATTTTTTGGATGACATACTATCACAAGACACAGGAAAGATCACAGCCGAAGTAACAAACTTCCTAAAAGGATTTTGGAAAACTGTTTTTCGATTAACATATATAAATAGCAGGGACAACAAATTAAAAAAGTTCACAATAAAGCATTCAATAAATACACCTAAGCATAGCTAAGCATGAATACTTTGGTGGCCTCATAAGATCATGTTGAGTATCTTGTTCCAGTCCCACTGGCATGAACTTTGAATTATAACAGAATGCACATCGATTGAAATGTCTAATGAAATAACATGAAGGATTTAACTTGAAGGGTACTATAAAATTATTAAAAACCTTAATATAGTTAGAAGACTGATGAGTATTCCCCTATCGAGTATTTGTGTTGAAGCAAATTGGAGCATTGCTCCAAACAGAGATGCAAAGAAAATGGAAGTAATTAGAGCTTAGATGAGAAATCACTGAGCAGTTTCCTAGAATAAGATTAAAAAAATAATTCCATAAATCGACCTAGTCAAGAAATAATTCCCAATCTGGAGAGAGAGGGAGACAGAGAGAAAGAGAGATTAGATGGAGAAAGGCTAGATAGAAAGGGGGAGAGAGAGATGGATAGAGGGGGGGGAAGAGAGGTAGATAGAGAGGGAGAAAGGGAAAGAGAGGTTAGAGAAGGAGAGAGGGCTGATAAGCACAGCATATATCAGTGCATAGTATCCCTTAAGGGGCTGCTAGGGATAGATCCTACCAGGAAGAAAGGATGACCAAAAGAGGGAAAGCTTTGGTTCTAGTGCCAATGAAGATCATACAAGATGGTTAGTTTGTATATCATAGAGACTAGAGATGGACAGTTATGAGGGAACATAAATTTGTGTTGAAGTAGGAAAGAGGCGGAGACTAGAGAAGATTAGCTGAATTCAGTAAAAAAGATTGTATACACTTTTTCCTCAAAGATTGGGTCCTTCAAACCAACAACGAAGTCAATTTCTATGGGTAAAAATTGCGAAAGATTTGAATGCTAATCTAAGTGGAGAATTGTATGTAAAAATCAAAAAACAAGTCCTTGCATATATTGAAGCCACTCATAAGTCAATTTCATAAGTTCAAGTATCAAGTCTTTCAGCAATAAACTATGTCCTATGTCCTGGATTTCATAGCAAGCAAGGAACAATAATGTATTGCTCCAAATTAGGAATTCATCATATTTTAAATTTGAAAATACAATTCATGATTAAGCTGATATCACGATAAGTAATATGTATATTTTCCAATAATAAATAGGTCATATAATACTTTCTCAAATCACAATCGAGCTTTATATGTTCTGCAGGACTTTGAGCAGGCTAAAGGCCGAGATATCTATAGCACACTATATCTGGTATAGCATCCAGTAAAAAATACTGTAAAAAAAGAATAATAAGATACCCCAACGACATGATTTAAAAAATTAATACTTATCACCTTAGGCTATTATTTATTTATTTATTTGACAAAGATAAATCCTTTTTCAAAATTTACCAACATTTATCTTTTATATTTGAATAAATATATTAACCATTAATACATTAATAACACTATATTAATGGCTATATTGGCCCAAATCAGTTTAGATATTTGGGTTCTATTATTCAGAATGATGAAGAGATCGATAATGATGTTAACCATAATATACAAGCTGGCTGGTTGAAATGGAGGAGGACAACGGGAGTTTTATATGACCGTAACATTCCGTTAAGATTGAAAGGAAAATTTTATAGAACTGCTATTAGGTCAGTTTTATTATATGGTACGGAATGTTAAGTTATAAAGAAACGTCATTCACAGAACATAAGTGCAGTAGAGATGCGCATGCTCCGTTGGATGTGCGGCAACACTAGGAGAGAAAGTGAGAAATGAAGATATTCGTGCTAAGATAGATGTAGCTCCCATCGATAAGAAGATGCGAGAAAATCGCTTATGATGGTTTGATCATGTGCAACGTAGGGTTACGAGTGCACCGTTTCGAAGAGGGGAGTTTATCAATGTAGGACAAGTTAAAAAAACGAAGGGAAAACTGAAGAAAATATGGAGGGAGGTGATACGCAAAGATATGAAATCTAGAGGTTTAAATAAGGAGATATTACTTGATAAAAATAAATGGAGAAGGAATATCAAAGTGATCGATCCGGCGTGATTCTTTTTTTGGTTCATGTAGCCTATCCCAAATACTTGGGATAAAAGGCTTAGTTGTTGTTGTTGTTGTTGTAATGGTTATATTGGCCCAGTAATGGATATCTCAAATATTGGCTTGAAAGGGACCAAAAAATGATTATAATGTCCATCAAAAGGTCAGTTGATGGTTATAGTTTGTCTAGTAGATGAAAAACTATTTATAGTTTTTACTAACTAAGAGGTAACTATGGTACAGATTTGATAATTGACTTGTTCAGTATGTAATTATCAGATGATGCATAGTAAACCATTAGTAATTCACATCAAAATTAAAACCTGATGAACGGTTCTTGTATTTGTGTCAACGTCTCCCATATGACATGGGAAAGGACCAAAGAGATATGGATTGGTCCTGTCATTTTGTTCGAGCTTATAACCTCTTACTCGTACAAGGACGATGTGCGCAAGCAAGATTGGTGAACCAACTATGAGTCTACAATTCATATTTTACTTTAGTAAGTTGGCCTGCAGTATGTAAATTTCAACCATATCAGAATCTACTATTTTCCTTCTCTAAAATGCCAAAAGAATTTGTAGAATTGCAAATGAACCTGATCACCTAAAAGTACTTCCTAACAATCGTCAAGCAACACTGTTGTACAAGTTTTAACATCACGCTCGTACTTCTCACCGTAAAATGACCCAATGTGCGATCTTCAATGATCGGATTATTCATTTTCCATAACAATTAAGACTTTTGTCCCAAGTACTTGGGATAGGATACATAATAAAAAAAGAATTATGCTGGATCAATCACATGGGTCATCCTTCTCCACTAACGTAGGCCTTTAGCATTCATATCTTTTTGTATCACCTCCATCCATTTTTTATTTCGTCGTCCCTTTGCTCTTCTAACTTGTCCCGTTTCTATCGGATACTCATTTTACCCTCTCAAAACTGGTAATCATTGTTGCTTCTCATACTAATCAAAAATACATTACAAATGAGGTAAGTGGACATGCATAGGGATTACTGCATCCTCAATGTCAACTGTCTTTCCTTCACTAATAAATGGCACTGATACTGTTGGTATCCTTTTATTAAATATAAAAAGTGCATTAACACCTAAACAGAAATCATAAGTAACTGCCAACGCTTAAGTGGATGATAAAATGCAAACTAATGCAACGAACTAAATGCTGCAAAGATGCTCGATAATTCATAAATTTAGTTTTTTAGTGTCACACCTTTGTTGCTCCATCTTTAATTACTAAGCCAATATTTTTTTTTTTTTTCAAGTAGGATGATTTAACGTGTAGCTTAAAGAAGAAGAAAAAAAGTTTACCACTTGACCTTACCTGTTTAACCGTAACAATGGGACACAAATCATCGAACTTGACAAACTTTCCCTCAAATTTCGCGTCAAAATACCCATAAATCGCATCCTTCAAAATCCCAAGCGGATGATTCTCCCTCCGGTGCAGCTGCATCCCCAGCTTCCCGAAAATGGAATCTGGGACATTATTAGTCGGATCGCCATCCCTCACCACATCTGACCCACCATGGAAAACAATCCCAAAATCAAAAACCAAGACATGCCCAAATCCCAAAATTCAAACTTTTAACGTGAGCAAGCAAGACGACCGTACCGTCTCGGGCCATCTTGATGCCGCCCACTTCGAGCACTGCGGCGATGGGCTGCTGGTACTTCGATTTCTTAGATGGATTGAGAGCGAGCGAAGAGGAGGAGAAGAGCTTGACGGAACGGGCGTAGAGAAGAGAGGAGGGTCTGAGGAGTGGAGAGTGGAGGTGGAGGTGGAGGTGGAGGACAGAGGATGTTGACATTGGATAAGCAACACGAGAGACGAAGAGTCTATGGATACTACGCATCGTCGTGTTGTTGAGGATAAAGAGCGTGAACTTTTGCTGTCCCTTTCGCTCTGAGAAACAGGAAGATGCGAGGGTTTAACGTTGAGATTGGGGAGAGAGAGAGAGGAGGGGAAGCCGTCAAAGGTAACGGGTCGAGTTCGTGTCGGATCCTATAAGATGCAAATGCATAACCAATGGGAGTTTCTAGAAGGGCACGTCATTTGTACTAGTGAGCCCACTTAAAAATTTTATCCATATTACAAGTTTGTCATCGATTTTTTTGACTAAAATACCAATTTCTTCAATCTCTCCTCACCTTCTTTCTCAAACGACAGAACAGTTAACCAAAAAAAAAAAAAACTCAAAACCTACAAATATTCTATCAAATCTTCTCCTATATTAAATTATCTGACAAATTAAATTCAAAATTTAATTTTATTAGGTCTTTGCTTACTCAAAAATCCTACAAATAGTACGGATTGATAAAAATTATGAACCCTAAAAAACTCAAAGTTTGGACTGATAGTTTGGATTACTTTCCACTATCCGGACTATCAGTCCGGACGGTTCTATATCCGTCCGGACTGGAAGTCCGAACAGTGGGGTTCTGTCCGGACTGGAAATCCGGACAGAAAGGGCTCCGTCCGGACTTCCAGTCCGGACGAAATATTTTCGTTTGGACTGAAAGTCCGGACAGAAGCCCTCTGTCCGGACTTCCAGTCCGTACAGTTATAAATAAGTTTGTTTCGTCTAATTATTCATGAAGTCGTTGTAGTATAGTGGTGAGTATTTCCACCGCATATGTGATCGTCTTAGGTTCAATTCCTGACAACAGCAAATCCCTTTTTACTTTTAATCTAATTAAATTTCTTTATTTTATTTTCCCAAATAAATACATTTTCTTGTGCAACTATTACGAATCTAATTAAATTCCTGACTTAAACATTTTTTTTTCCTTCTCCACTATTTCATTCCAATTCAAAGATAAATTAAAAATTCGTATTAGTCTAAAACTAGAGAAATTATTAGATACATATTATGCAAATATAGTACTCGAACAACATAAAACACAAAAATTAGAAGAAACACAGACTCATCATATAAATGTCTCTTTTTATTATAAACCTTTCACAATTAAAATGTATTAAGAATTTAATTTACTTATTTTCAATTACACATGCACATTAATTTAATTTACTCACTTTAATTTTCAGATAGAGGTAAAACAAATAAAACTAATATGATTCAATTCTGATTCCATATAAATATTTTGAAAATATGGGTATCATTTGTGCATCATATTAATGATATACAAACACAAATAGTGAAATAACAATGACAGTCAATTCATTCATATAAATATCTGGACAAAAAATCAATTTGCATCTCCATATCAATTATCATCTCCAAATCAATATATGAAATTGTGTTTATTACAAATTGATATGTCATGAACTGCATCATGGACAAGCAATGGTTAAATTCCTCATGCTCTGATCAAGTAATGGTTTTCATCACAAATAGACAACCCATAACAGTAAGTTTAAGTACACCATCATCAAATAAGTTTAAATACAAATCATCATCAAATAAAGTTAAAGTATCAAATTTCTCTGCCGTCCACACTAGAAGTGTTAGAACACCACGGTCCGTCAATTTGAGGGAGATGAGTCGTTTGAGATTGCTAAATTGCTAGAGATAGGCAATGCCTTCCTCTATGTTCTGAAATTATGCTCTAGTTTCTTCCATGTGTATGCGAACTTGATAGTTGCATTGATATACTTCCGACTATGCTGGGAATAGTTAGCATGCGTCTGAGTGCATGGAATATGGTAGGATAGATACTTAGTCTATGCATAACTACTCTCCTCTGAACTCTAGGGATATAGTGGCACAAAGTTTGCGCGGTAGTTGATGGTGTAAAATTATTTCAACTACTCCGACATCTATTCTGCCAATACAAAATAAAATTCATATCAGTACACACATTATGCTCTACAATTAAGCCACTAACACAATAATCGCGCTAGATAAACTGGATTGCAAATTGACAGTATATATATGTAAACACGACAGTGAAATTAGCGTTTCACTAATCTAAATATGACAGTTAAAATAATATTATAACAATCAAGACACTGAAATATTAACTATACAACGGCCAGGATATTAAAACCATTCTCATTAACATGCAAAATAACCATTCATGATATGAAACTCAATAACAATTAAGGACAGTGACCTTAAAAATGAGGAAAAACTCAATAATAAGTATGGACAGTGAAATAAATCTTAATTAACATGCCAAAAATCCATCCATGATATAAATTGCAGTAACAAGTAAGGATAGTTTAATAAACACTAAACTGAATCTCAATAGCAGGAATGGACACTAAAATTCATATCAATTAGCATGCAAAAACTCTATTCAAGTCTAGAATCTCAACATTAGGCATGGACCACAAGCACGACACTAAGATAAATCTCTATCACAGGCATGGACACTAACTAATAAAGTTTACCATTACCGTCCATGATTGAAAAATTAATGGAATTTTGCATATTTTATAACTAGCATTATAATATTTTAATTTTTTATTAATTATAATCAAAATATAAATTGTGATGTACACTTATAAAAAGAATGAATTGTGAGAAAAATTTATAAAAAAAACCTCTTCTATGATCAAGAAAGCTCCACCTCTAAAATCTCAATGTTCCATTCTCAATTTTATTATTAAAACCCTTCCACCTCCTCCTCCTCCTCCCCTCTTCATACTCTCCAACCCAATAAGACCACCAAATCCAAATATCTCATATTGTTTGCTCCAATAAAAAAAGACCAAAATTTCTAAAAAAAATGCTACATTAGGAGATCTCACCCACCTTAATTCAAGAAGCGACGGCGGGATGGCGGCCGTGGGCTGGATCACTGGCGGTGCCAGCAGATTGGCGGCGGGATCGGCGACGCCGACGACGACAATGAAGATAGAGAAGAAGAATTGGAAGGAGGAGGAGGTAGAGAAGAGGAAGAGGAAGATGAAGAATTAGGGGAGATGGGAGAGGGAGGGAAGAGAGCATTTAGGGTTTTTGGATTTCCTTGGAGAGGTGAGGGAGAGAAAAGTGAGAGAGAAGAGGGAGAAAAAAGAAAAAAGTGGGAGAAAAAGAAAGTGAGGGTAATTTTGATATATTTAGTGTGCTCATTAGGAAAACCCTCTCTTTTGTAAAGAGAGAGTGAGCACACTAGGAAAACTGGGCTCGCTGGGAAATATGGTGTGCTCCTTTGGAAACTCCCCTATAAATTCGTTTACTAATTTTGAATTCTTTCTTTTTTATAGAATCTACATTAGAGGTCGCAACGCAAAGGACTCAAAATAATAACTTTGGGGCTCCACTAAACATTCGCAAGGTGTACTATGGCACTAAGAATTTAGGATTCATTTGAGGATTTATATCCAATAAATTATTCATTGTTCTTACAAAGTATATATAGATTTCTACTAATAATTAATTAAAAACTATGTATTATTTCTCCTAATTGTTTGTTTCATTTTATTTTGTTAGTAAATTAGTCATGTAGGTATATGATAAAATAAATAACCAGAAATTAATTTAAGAAGAATATAAATCAACAAATTAAGTACAATACAGATTAATTTTTATGAATGCAAATGGCAACCATAAGGCCACCTAGTACCCCGAAAAAATAAAAGTTTGACCAAAGCCTAAGTCCCTTTATTTCCTTGTATATAAATATTAAAACCAATTTGATTTCAATAAAATGTAAAATTTAGATAAAGATTTCGAGCCTAAGAAGAATCGAGTATTTGGTTGTGCAATTGCAAAATGGATGAGTCGTTTTTGGGAAATTCTATTTGCACACGGCATTTTACTCTTGACGCACGGTTTTAAAACTTATAAATAATTACAAGTTTGCTATTATTTTTTTGGACTAAATTACCCTTATAAATTCCAAACTAAGACTTTTTAAAATTTGGAACTACGACTCATCTTCCTCCTCTATTTTCTCTCTAAAACCCTAAATGATTTTTTTTGGTATTTAATAAAAATATATCTCCTACAAAATCATCTATTTGATTTCTTGATCCCTTAAAATTTTTTACATTAACGTTCTTGAAAAGATTAGAAGAATTTTAAATTTTTCGATTTCACCGTGACAAGTGAAATTCGAGTTTGGAATTTGCATTTGAGTTTTCTTATATAAATGGAAAATTCCTATATGTAATTAATGTTAGAAAAAAAATCTAAGGTACAATTTGAATTTTTTTTTAGGTTTTATACGTATTTGTTTGAAATTTATCGTTAATTAGTTTTTTTTTTTTTTTTGGAGACTTCGCTTGCTGGTCGGGTATTAATACTCGATCAGCATGTTTCTTGGTCGGGTATTAATACCCGACCAAAATATTTTTTTGCTAAATGGAATTGGACGGGTGAGCAGTTAGAGAAAAAGAGGAGGGGTATTTATGGAAAAAAAATTGGGCGCAGAAAGTAAAATGACAGAATCTCAAAATATGTGTTTGGTATAAAGAGAAATCAGGGTGCTAAGAGTAAATGCCGTGCGCAAATAGAATTTCCCGTCGTTTTTGTCTCCGATTGTCAGCTCTTTTCCAATCAAACAAAAAAAATAAAACGAACAACCCAAATCAATTTGACTCCAATAAAAAAAATATTTAGATGAAGAAAAAACAAAGATATGGTGAAGTTCGCGGGTTAAAGATTAATCAAATTGGTTTGATGTGCAATTGTAAATAAAATGGGTCCCGTTCCTTGCTCTTCTCTAATTATTATTTTTATTATTTTTAATTTATCAACCAAAACAATTTTTAATTTAATTAAGAAGCCCTTAATTCAAAAGAAAATTGCATTAGTTTGGTTCGGTTGCGTAATTGTAAATCATTATTGTTACATGAATTTTTCTATATGATACTTTTACTTTTTTATCCTTTTACCACTAATTCATCTCAAAATATAATGTCCACTGCAAAAGTTGGAAGACTTTGGACTCCAATATACTGGTTTTGTCACCCCATTCTCTCTTTACCCTCATATTTCTAATTTGGATGGAAAGGATATACGATAGAAGATGGAAGAAACAATTGTAAAAAATGCGAAAGAGAAAGAAAATATGATGGAAAAAGAGGTTTATGATAATAAAAAGAATAATGATGTTAAAAGTATTATAGTAGATTGAGTGAGTTGTGGGAATGAGTTTAAAGATATACAGATTAGTGACTATTATAACAAAATGGATTTGAGAAGTTAGTAGGATTTGACAGAAATTATTTGGAATTTAGAATATTTTAGATAATTCAGAGGAGTTCTATATATATCAGTATTATCTTGAGAAAATGAAAAATGAAGACAAAGAGTCAGTTTAAAAGAAATAAAATTTATGGCAGAATATGACTTCAGATTTTTACTTTATAGTATTATATATTTTCTTTATTTTTAATTTTTGAAGGAAAGATAATAAATCTCATAGCATTTGAGTCGCCATTAATTATACATATGGATTTTTCCCAAGCAATAACACTCTTTGGCACTATATAGTCAATAACTAAAATAATCCCAAATTTCTTTTTCTTTTGCCAGCTCGATCTATGCTTCTCTAATCCAATAGTAAGATATAATATTTGAATTTCTATTTTTTCTTTTCCCTTGAAACCCAAGTTGCCCTCCATCTCCCCCTTCTTCTCTCCAACCCCCATACCCCACCCCCACCCCTCTCTCCCTCCCTCTCTCTCTCTGAGTGTCAAGGATCCTTCCTATAACCAATCTATATCAAATTTAAGAATCCAAACCAAAATTCTAACATAAATGTTGTCGATCAATTTTATTAACATTCAAGAATTATGATTGGATGTTAATAAAACAAAAAAAAAGAAAATTTAGAAACTGAAGAGGAATAAAATGTCATTGTTAACTTAATAGTACCAATGGGTGTAGTTGCAGAAAAAATCTTTCGGAGGTATTTATGTAATTGGCCGAAATGTTGGGGTTTTTTAGTATCATTTTGCCTCTTGTTTTTGTTTCTCTTTTTAGGATAAATGAGAGAGAAAGAGAATTAATTTATATATTATTATGATATGTTAGTTATTCTATATTATTACTATTTTGTGTCCTAAATAGTAGCGTATTATTCGAGGTTCGAGCGGAGTTCGAGACGCATGTTTTTTCACGCTTACTAAGAGATTCTGCGTAACGTACAATAAAAAACTTTCCCTTAATAATGAAATTGAGTGTATTTCAAATATTAGCGGTTATGTTATTATTTAAAAGTTATCATATAAGTATTTAATAACGAGTTTTTTTTTATCGATTTAAGAAGAAAGGTGAAGAGAATGTAAAATACAAGTGGAAAAGAAAATAAGCAGTGGAAGAGAATTGTAATATCTACGACCATTTGTGCTAGATTTTTGTTAAATCTAACACCCGTAAAACAAAGAGATTTTATATTGAGAACTATTGTGGGTGAGAGACTTCTAGCCTCGTTTTTAACTTATATGGGTGGTGATGATGAAAATACAAGCCTTTATATACACAATACTATGGACCCTGTTTTGTAACTCCCAAAAACCTTTAAGCTATCCTCATTATTCCATCCATCAAGAAATAACAATGTAACTTGTAACTCAATAGTCTTGATTCATAAGCTACTACATTGGAAAAATCAAGGGTTAGTATGTAAACTATCACATAGAGAAAACTAAAAGTTTTTTTTACATTCTCCCACTTAGTTCACATATTATCAACTTAATGAGATAGAGAAAACTAGAATGTCCAAATGATCCCCTTTAATGTGAATATACATACTTTTACTCAATCAAGATATATTACACATGAACCATGACGGTATTGTTCATGACAGAGAGCCTTCCCTTCTATGTGTCATGATACATAACATCTCTTAATAGAGTTCTATAGATAAACTTTATTAATGACTAATAAAAATCATTCGGATCCAATTTAATCACCTAGATGGATATAATGAATTCGTCACCTAATGCACAAAAATTAAAACTGAATAAGTGTTATATTCTTTATATTTTATCTAGCAACATAAGAGATATTTCACTCTAAATAGGCCCATATTATACACATGACCTGAAATTGTTTTACCAGTAAACATTTAGTTATGGGATCTACTATCATCAAGTCTGTGCTGGTGTACTCAATAGACATCACATAGTTTTCGATGTTCTCTCACACATTCAAATACTTAATGTTGATATGCTTCCCTCTGCTCTGGCTTTTATTGTTCTTGGAAATGAACACTGCAACAGTAGGCCTTTTAATAGAATCGACAACTTTAAGACCGCCAATAAAGTTTTTCAACCAAATAGCTCGTGTCATAGCCTCATAACATGCAATAAATTATGCCTCCATAGTAGATGTAGCAATAATTGTTTGCTTAGTACGTTTCCAGAATATAACTCCTCCCGCAAGAAGAAAGATATATCCAGAAGTAGATTTCCTATTATCCACATATCCGGCAAAATCCGAATCTGAATAGCCAACTACTTGTAAATTATCTGTATGCCTGTTGGTCAGCATATAATCCTTAATTTCTTACAAATAGCGTATCACCTTCTTTACAGCTATTCAGTGTTGAAAACCAGAGTTACTCTGGAAGTGACCCAATAATCTAACAGCCAAACATATGTCAGGACGGGTGTAAACTTGGATATATATCAAGCTACCCATTGCAAATGCATAAAGTACACCTTTCATTTGCTCTTGCTCTAATACATTTTGTGGTGATTGACTTTTATAAAATTTATCACCTTTGATTATGGGAGCTAAAGATGGTTTACAATTTTTTCATGCCAAATCTCTCTAAAACTTTTTTAATGTAGGCCTTCTGAGACAATCTCAAGATCTTTTATTGCCTGTTTCTGTGAATCTCTATGCCAATGACATAAGAGACTTCACTCATATCCTTCATTTCAAAGTTTTTAGAAAGAAATTGTTTAGTCTCAAAAAGCAAATCATAATCACTGCTAGTAAGAAGAATATCATTTACATAGAGAATTAAAAAAATATACTTGCTCCCACTGTCCATAAGATATAATACATTGATCAATAAGATTCTCAACAAAAACATATGAGGAGATAATCTTGTGAAACTTTAAATACCATTGTTATGAAACCTATTTTAGCCAATAGATAGACTTCTTTAATGTACAAACCTTCTGACTGCTATCACCAAAACCTTTAGGTTGTTTCATGTATACCCCCTCACAAAAATCTCCGTTAAGAAAAACCATTTTCACATCCATTTGATGGAGTTCTAAATCAAAATGAGCTATCAAAACCATGGTAATCCTAAATGAATCCTTCCTTGACACCGAAGAAAAGGTTTCATGATAATTGATGCCTTCTTTCTGAGTAAATCTCTTAGCAATAAGTCTAGTTTTTACCTTTCGACATTACCAGAAGCGTCTCTTTTAGTTTTAAAAATCCACTTTTGGCCTATGACCTTCGCCCCTTCTGGTAAGTCAACAAGATACCAAACTTGATTTTTGTACATAGATTATATCTCATCCTTCATGGCATCTAATCAAAGTGTGGAGTTATTTCCACTCATGGCTTGAAAAAATGTAACTGGATCTGCCTCAAGTCAAATATCAAAATCAGACTCAGTGAGGTATACAATACAATCATCTAGAATTGCAGATCTCCTAATTCTCAAGGACCTTCTCAAAGTCACCTTTTTGTCATTCTGTGATGACTCACCTTGTGCAAATTGTATAGGCTGAACCTACTCAGGTTGAACATTTTCAATATGAATAGACTGACCTTGAACTGGTTGTACCTCATGATCGTTAGATCTATTTTTCCTTACTACAACCATACGACTTCCAAAAGAAGGCATTGCAGTTTGTTCACGTTCTTTCTCAAAAGTAATTATAGGAGAATTCATACTCCCACTAGGTTTAGTATCCTCAAAAAATTTTGCATTTATTGATTTGACAATTTTAGGATTATGTGAGGGACAATAAAATATGTATTCCTTGGAGTGACCTGGATATCCAATAAAAAAACCACTAATTGTGCTTGGGTCTAGTTCTCTATATCAGGATTATAAATCCTAATCTCGACAGAACAACCCTATATATGTATATGATTTAGACTAGGTTTCCACCTTTTACACAACTCGAAAGGTGTTTTTGAGACTGTCTTGGATGGAACCCTATTCAATAAATATAATGCAGTTTTAAGAGGTTCACTCTATAGATATATTGGCATGTTAGAGTTACTAATCATACTCCTCACCATATCCATTAGCATGTGATTCCTTCTTTCTTCTACACCATTTTGTTGTGGCGCGCCAGTCATTGTATACTATGGAACAAAACCTTCCTCCTAGAGGAATTTTGCAAATGGACCTTTCATTTGTCTATGTTTTGTATACCTCTCATAGTATTTCCCTCCTCTATCAGATCTGACGATCTTGATTTTCTTTTCAAGTTGATTCTCTACTTCTACTTTATAGATTTTGAAAGCATCTAGTGTTTATGCCTTCTCATTCAGAAAATAGAGATACAGATACCTAGAATGGTTATCAATAAATGAGATGAAGTATCTCTGACCATTTAGATAAGGAGTAGGAAATGGTCCACATATATCAGTGTGTATGATCTCAAGAACACTTGAGTTCCTTTTAAATCCTTTATAATTTTTCCTGGTCAGTTTGCCCTTTATGTAGTTCACACAATCCTTAAAGTCAGTAAAATCAAGATTACGTAAGACCCCTCCTTTTACTAATCTCTTCAAGCTCTCTATAGAGATATGTCCCACTCTCTTATGTCATAGTAGAGAGGAATTTTTATTCATAATGTTCCTTTTAACATCAACTGTGTGCAGAGATAAATAATTCTGCTCAAAAGCGGGATCGAAATCAAATTTAAATAGATTATCAATCAAAATTCTGGAACCAATAGAAATTTTAAATTTGAAAATAGTCATAACATCCTCAAATAAAAAACTGTAATATTTTAAAACCAGTCTGGAAATAGAAATCAAATTTATACTAAAATCTAGAATATAAAAGACATCATTCAAATCTTAAATATGTCCCTATTTCAAAATTATTCTAAAAGTCCCAATTGCCACAACTTGTGAACGGTTTTTATTTCTGGAATAAACCCAAAGTTCATTTGTTGTTGGCTTTCTTCTATTGAGAAATCCTTACAAAGTATTCACAATATGGATTGAAGAATCGGAATCAATCCACCATGAATTCTAAGGAGCATCAACGAAAAAAGATTCATGACACACAATAAAATTAGAGTTAACTTTTTTTTTGAACCATTTCTTATAGCTAATACAGTTTTTCTTCATATGCCTCTCTTTCTTGCAAAAAAAGCAAGTCATCTTTTTGCCATTTGATTTTATTGTCACCTTATACTTCCCTTTATTTTGAGTTTTATTCCCCTTTTTCTCATTTCTAACCTTAGCACTTTTAGATCGGTCATACTTTATCCTTTCCTCCTCTTGCACACATATAGTCAAAAGATCTGTAATTGACCAATTTTCCTTATGTGTATTATAAGAGATCTTGAAAAGTCTATACTCAGATGAAAGTGAGTCAGGGATGAAGTGAATTAAAAATGACTCAGATATATCTATTTTTAATGTCTTAAGCTGAGAAACTATGTCTCTCATTTCTGTAATGTGAGCACTTAGAATTGTCAAAAGTTTTGCTAGTGAGTTGCTTCATAAGGGTACTAGCCAAGGCTTTGTCCGACCAAACAAATTGTTTCTCAATAGCCAGTATAAATTCCTTAACTATAGTATAGTCACCGATAACACCTCTATGCTCCTATTCACACGAGACTTTATGAGCATTAGATTTAAGCGATTAGATTGCTCCCACCATTGTTACTTATCGATGACTTCTTGCGTATTTGTATTCGTGGGAGCAGGAGGTTGCTCCTCACGAAGCGCATAGTCAAGGTCCATGTATCCAAAGCAAATTCAACATATTCTTTTCAGTCAAAAAAATTAGTACTATTAAGTATTGGAATAAAATCACTACTGTCAACTATTGATTGTAAAATAACTGCAAAATCCAAGAATAATTTTAGTGCTATATACATATTAAATTCTAACCTACCTGTGGCCAAAGGTTGCAAAATGCATGAATTTACTTATCTTAATTTATAGGACAAATAAATTTCAAACACTAATAAATAAAATTGTCCACACTTGTAGGTAGAAGACAACTTTATCATCAAGGCCTAAAATTCATTTTTCTATACTAATCAAATCATAAAAAATAAATAAATATTTTCATGCGGAGAAAATCCTTAAGAATATGACTTAATTACAGTTAGATACCAATTACTTATGAAGTTTTAACTATATGTTATTTATCAAAACTAATGAAGTTGCTATGGAATTATCAATAAATTTTTAAAATCACAACTTCTTGGCATCTCTGCTTGTAAAATAGATTAAGCACATTAAACCTTCAAATGCTTAACAAAATAAAACTAAAGAACCGAATATATAGAGTACACAAGTATAATGCATTATTGGGTTAATGTGGATAAAATGATAATGATCTCTTTAAGTGAAAAGAACTATCTAAAGTTTTTTACAGTAAAATCTTTAAAAAACATTCCACATACAATTACCCATAGCAATAAAGATTGTCAACAAAAATGCTCTTAGGCTAGATGTTTGGGTCATCTATTTTAGAAACAAGATAAATAAATAAATATGATCATGTGCATTGGAAAAAACACATGTGAATCTAAAAATCTCCATGCCAATTATCATTTTCACTATAAAAGTCCAACCATAAAAGAGTTTTAGATGAATTGATATCAAAACGACGTCCTATATAGAGGTATAAAAATAATCTACATTTGACAAACGTGATTGATCAAACCTCCAAATTTTTTGACAAAGAAAAAATTACATTTATGGTAAATCTGAATATTTATAAAGAACAATCCAAGATGAAAATTACAGGTATAGAAAACTAACAAATATCAATTTAAAAGATAAAATCATACATGTTTTTGATCAAACACAATAGCCCAAAGGTGGCTTTGATACCACATGTAAAATACAAGTGAAAAAGAAAATAAGCAACGGAAGAGAATCATAATACCTTCAGCCATTTGTGCTTGATTTTTATTGAAATCTACCACCTGTAAAGTAAAATTACTACTATGTGTGTTATCCTCAATGAATATTTCCTCCAATTTAAACTACTTTCAATTTTGGAAGTATGAGTAGTTCTATCTGTTGTTATTTTACAATCGCAAAGAATGAGTGAAATTACATATTGTAAGATATTAATTATATTGATATTAAAATAAAACAATCCTAATGTATTTGTTTGCATAGAAGTAGAATAAAAATAAAATACTTTTAGTATTATTCTGTAAAAGAAGAAAGAAGAAAATTGAATGTTACTTCTTGTGTATTGAGATGGAGTTACGTGACATCTTATTTTTAATTTTTCCTTCTTCACATTTTTGTCTTAGAAAAACTCAGCAATAAGGTAATTTTTTTATCATCTTATTACTATTCAAAATTTGTATTTTTTTATATATAAAAATAAATAAAATAACATAAAAATTATTTTATTTTATCAATTAAATAATGCTTCCTTTAAATTCTACACTTATTTTTTCTATGTTAATAAACAAATATAAGAAAAATTATCTTATTTTACTTCTATTTTGAAAGTTATTTTAAAATTTTTTTTCTCACTTCACCGTGCTAGCAAGGAAAGATTCTAAAAGGGCATACCATTTTTCCTAGCGAGTCCACTTTTCAAAAGTTCAGATTGAAATTTCGAAGCATTAACAAAATAGTGTGCTACTTTGGAAACTCTGTTAGTAAGCCAAATGCATCTAAGAATGTACATGTTCACATGTCTGGATATAGATTAATAACATCCGACCCGAACCTGACCCACGCTCCATCGAACGGACACGGGAGTTTCCGAAGTAGCATACCATTTTTACTGGTAAGCCCACTTTCTAACTATTGGGACACGAAAAATTAACTATTTAGTGGGCTTACTAAGTAAAATTAGTGTGTTACTTTAGAAACTCCCCCGAACACGGCTACAGCGTTTCTACCTTAAATCCCCTCTCATTTCCCAAGAAACCCTACTCTAAAACCCCTCATTTTTTTTTCCTCTTCCGTCTCGAAGAACAAAACAAGCACGGGATTAACTGAATAAACCCTATATCTCATCGTCAATGGCGACCACTGCGGCCGCCATAAACCAGGCGGCGAGCTCCAAAACCCTCGACGAGTCTCTCTGGTGGGATTCCTTCGTCGCCCTCTTCGAGGAGCTCGACGCCGCGCCGCTTTCCTCAGATCTCCCTGATCACCTGGTAGAAACCCTAGCCTCTTTCTAAATCAGTTGAATTGAGATTGTGAGGTAGACAGTTGCGAATGTTGAAATGTTTTGTTGCAGTTGAAGAAAGTGAAGAGCAATCACTCCTGGTTCTTGGACTCGGTTACACGATTCAAGACCCCGAATCAGGAGTCGAAGCTGGCTTTGGATTCTTCTCAACTTTCCATTGGATCACATCGGTTGGTTGTGAAGACGGAGTTAAAAGAGGCCGCTCTTCGAGTTAGTTCGTGCCTGGTATCTCTCTTCCCCTTGTAATCTATTTGGCCTAGGTTATCAGTGCCACTCAGTACTTTTTCATTCGAGATTTAAATTGTTAAAATCTTGTAAATGTCTTCAATATAGTATCCATACTTACTGGAAAGCTTTTAGTTTTTCGCATTTCAACTTTATTCTTTTGTTATTTCAACACACAGTCAACCTGTTGGAAGCTGGCTGTCATCATTGGTCACCTTACTTCTTTGAGTTCTCGTAGAAACTGAATTTGTTATATATTTCTTGATTATATCTGTCTTTAGCATAGTACAATACAATTTGCAAACACAATATAAAGGCAACTAGAGCGAGCCACTTTAATGAATGGTTCAGTAGACAAATTATAGTACTAAATCTTTTTGTGCTTGAGAAAAGCAATCGCAGAAGTTTTATGAGTAGGTCCTTTTGTGAGTTCTTGGTTATTGGAACATATCATCTAAGTATACGCCTTTTCTTAGCTGCCTATAACTGGATGACCGAATTATGAAAAGTCGGGTATGCTTGAGTGATCTTGTACGAGCCTGATGAGTTTATATATTCAGCACTGCCTAGTGGATGATGGACATATAATTGGATAACCTGAACCAACCCCCATAAAGGCCATTAAGAAATTAATTCATGCGCAAAGTCTAGGACTTGAGCTACAAAGGAAAATGGACAAACCGTTTGGCCATAAGGTAGTTTGTGTTGTAGAGATAATATTGGCATATTTATTTCTTTTGGTTCGAGGAAGCCATGTTTCTTTAAAGAAAAATGATAAATGCAGAGAATGGGAAGTAAACCTAGAATTAAAAAAATATTGAATGCATTGATCAGTTCGGCAATACAGTTGTTGTAAACAACCCCAGCGTATTTAATATCTGTTCTAGTAGAGGATCCAATTGGGTTGACCTATTTGCAACTTGTATCCAGTTGCAGTCGATCTGAACTCACTAATGCTTGGTTTGGTTCGCTGGTCAAGTCAGTATTTCCTGCCCTAAGCTATAGGTTCTTTTTTTTTTTTTTTCCCCCTCTAAGCATGCAACATGCAATTACTGAATGGGATTTTGCCAACTTCTAAGTTAATGTATGTTGCATATTTGTCTTTTTCTCACGTATGCTTTTCCATTTTTCTTTTTCTTATATTTATCCATAGGAATCATTGCCATTCTTCTCTGTATCATGTTCATCTTCCTCTGGTTTTTAAGTCAAAAATGGGCACCTGCCCGGGCAACTTAGGTGCAACATAGGATTTCCTATGGTTATCCTAAGCTGAGACAGGCGTCCGAGAGGTTGAATGTCTCACTCTGACAAAATTAGTGCCTGTTAGGCAGACAATATTTTGGTAAAATGGTTTCTAAGTTTGTCATATGTTAGAAAATGAAAAGATTCAGAAATATTATTGTAATGCTTTTTTTTTTTAAGACTACCATGAGCTGTACTTGTATTTCATATAGATGCACTATTTAGAGTTCATGGGTTTACATTTTTTTCTTCAAATTTTCAATAATTCGATTTAAATTCTTGGACTTTTATTTAATTGATTGCATGTTTATGTCTAGGATTAAGATGTTCGCTTGTTGAGATGAGTGTTACCATGACAGTCTATAAAGTTTTACCATCTCGGATAGCCAGATGTGGCCTAACACTTGGATTCACATGTTCTATGACCCAAACACTACTTATGCAATAAAGCAGAGAATTGCTAGCTAGTCTCAAGTGTAATATCTTTTTTTACTCATAATTATCTCAACCCATTTCATGTGTCTTTTAGCACTACGTAAATATTATGAGATATAGCTAAATACCATTTGTATGTGTATATTTGTATCTCATGTACTACTACCTAAAAGCCCCTCTCGCTGTAAAGCTACTTCGTGACAGTTGTATTGTTAAACATTTTAGGACACTTGGACACTTAAGGCTCGTGTCCTATATCCAGATAATACTGGTTGAGAAAGGTGATTGCATCCTGCTCTCTCTTAAATGTCCTTGAAAATCAAGTTCAAGCACTCATCTTAAGAGTTGTTTCAATTTTTTGACCAATTAAAGACTTATATTTAGTCATAGAACCATGTAGTTTGATGTCTGCTAAATGCTCCTATTTAATAATATATATATGGAACTATGCATATGGAAAGAGTCTATAAATGGCCTATTTCCCTGTCCAAAAATTTGGCTTAGGAAACTTCTCAAAAGTGGAAGTTATGCTGCTTCTTGGTTGACCTTTGCTTATTCATGCAACCCATTTTTTTTCCCCAAATGGGCCCAAAGCACAACATGGTTGAAATTTTATCCTTTGTTCTTTTGACTATAATAGTTAACATCAAACCAGTCAGCATTATCGAGAAGTTTCAATTTTCACCATCACTGTCTTGTAAAGGAAAGTCATACCATCTACTTCCTTCTTACTGCTCCTTGATGAATAATCAAGTTTGCATAGTGAAGAAACAATTTTAGTAATTTCTATTTGTTAGTTTGGTGATACAAATTGCTGGCAATTTTACTATTATTATGCATCCTAAATTTAGAATTTAATTGTTGAAAAAATGATCAGATGAGATGTATTTTCTAGAAGCTTGATTATAATTTTTTTTGGGAGTTTCCAAAGGAGCACACCACTTTTCCTAGTGAGCCCACTACCGAGTGCATTTTTGGTCCGGGCTTTTAGCCGGGACCTTTTTCATGTGGGCTCACTAGGAAAAATTGTGTGCTCTTTTGGAATCTCCCATTTTTTTGTATGGCATTTCCTCTTCTAAGTATTGTTTTGACTATTTTGTCTCTTGTTTTCTTAGTTTCTCATTATTTTATTCTTTTCGTGTTTTAACTTAAGGTTAACTGATAAACTTGCCATCTGAAGTATTTTTGGGTGTATTTAAGTGCTTAGATGAGGTTCAGTCGTACATTCTCGTCAATAGGTATTGTGAGCTTAACGAGTCAGTTGCTGATATTGAAAGCCGGGACTTTCTGCAGCAGGTAAGATTCTTAATTTTCCTTCTTTGCAGAATTTTCTTATCATTTCTCCTTTGTTTATAGTCCATGGACGATCACTGTGGTCATTGGTTACTTATTCTGCTTTGCATCTTACTGTTAGTTGTTGATTCCATTTGTCTCTTCAGTTTAATTTCTTTATTTTTTGGAAACTTATCTTTGTATAGCTGATTTTGGATGCCGGTGTCAAATAAGTTACAACCTAATATAATCTCTTAGAACAAAATCTCTGAAGGTTTTTGCTATCTTACTTGGGATTGGCTTTAATTATGCTTGTTAGTATGCACCAAGGCATTAACTACATAAAGATAATATGGGGATGTTTAAGTATATAACTTATAATGCCTCATCCCCTGCCTCTTTTTTTATGGTAGCTCTTAGATGGCTTGTCCATAAAAAAGGGAAGGGGTCACATGGGCCTAAAAATTGTCAAGAACTCAGCCTCACTTGGGAATGTGTTGATAGAGTTACTAGATTCACTCTGTAGCCCCCCTCAAACACAATCTCAAATCATGATCTGGTTTGTGCATACCAGTTTGTAGTCCATTCTCGATTTGGATCGCCAAAATTGGAGGCACCCAAGATATGAGAGAAAGAGAACTAATTACTAAATGATTTAATGACCTTTTTTTTAATATTTTTGGTGTAAATGTTTTTCCTTTTCTTAATAGACGTATTTATGGTTTTGAGACTTATACCATGGCTTTGAAGTTTGAAATTTAAACTTTGATTATGTATAGTAATTAGAATGATGATAACTTTTTAAAATTAAAGTAGTTCGCAATATATATATATATATTTTGAAAAGATGAGAGTTCCTATTATCATATTCTATTGTTTTACATGTCGTCTAATATATAATTATATTGATAAGTATCATCGTCCACATGCACAAAAATAGGACATGAATAAAATGACGCTAGAAATTTTCCCGAGTGTTGTTTGACTCCAAATACTAATCTTATTAGTTATAAGTCTACCCTGTCTGCTTTGTACCCATACTACAAACTAAATGAACCAAATTGTACCACGAATATGGTAACACTGGTGGATGCACCAACAAAGTTGTGTTTTTCAAGCTTTTGAAAATTCTATTTTCCTAAGATGCATTCTTTGACGGAAAAATTCTGATAGCAGGGTTTCAAATCTAATGAAATATGGAGGCAACAGCTGATTTGAGAGCCACCAATTGAAGCCTAGTCTGACACATGCCAATCAAGTTACTAAAGAAAATTTGTCTATTAATTAAATTGTAACTGATGTTCCAGCTATTTTCTAGATAACTAAGGTTTAGTTTTCAGCTGTCTGAGTGCAGTCAAAGACGAGACTTTCTGGTTTCTACACAAAAGTTCTTTATATTACTAACTTGGATAAAGAGATCCTGGAAGGAAGTGACAGAGTTAACTGATGGGAATAGATTATAGAATGTGTACAGACATAATCCATATATTGCATTATATTTCTCTACTATTTTTGCCGATCGTAGTACCCCTTTGTGAAGATGACATTTTCATGCAGCAATTGTTGTAGCATGTGGAATGAGTGAAGTTAGTTATGGGAACCTCACATTTCTGTTTGAAGCTGATACTCCTTGTGTTTTCATCTTTTGAAGGTACTACTTCAGTATTATTATGAGAGGCAGTGCTTGTTGAAGTGTACCAGACGTATATTTGTGCATGCTTGTAAGTCTTTGATGGTTAAATGACATACAACCTTACTCATCACTACCTGCGATTGATTTTCTTATCAATATTTACTTTATATCATTAATATCTTTGTCAGTTATTACATATTTTCCTTTTTTGTTTTTAACAATGGATCATACTAAATATTTTGGGTGAAAGTACTAATGGAGGGTGTTAATGGCTTGGAAGTTTATTGGACTTGGACAATTGTGTGCTCCAACAATATCTTGGACTAAAGACTAGGACTTGGACTTTTGGATGTGCTCTACTAGGATTTTTGGATAATTGGACTAGAGCTTAAGGCAATATTGATGAAGTTTTGAAGATAGTACACGAGATATCATTTATCTGAAAGTTATATTGAATATGATGAAATTAACTTGTTATTGTTATTTTATTAATAGGTAATAATATATTAACATTCCATAGTGAACAAATAACTTAATACGTTATTATCGTTGATCAATTTAGTTAAATATATAATGAGTTTAAGTTGAATATGATGCATTATATTATAGTACTAACTAACTATAATTGTTGAGTAATGTAATTAATAACTTTCCCTAATTAAATATTTGAATAATATATCCTAATATTAATAATTATTATGTAATGTAATTAGTAATAATTATTAGCCGTAAGTAATATTGCTAAATAATATAATTTAATATTATATTGTTAAGTAACTACAATTGTTAAAGTAATTTATTACTAATTAATAAACATAATATAACTTCTTGAACTTTTGGTGACATTACATTATCTATTATTATTATTTTTTTATGTTAAATAAACAAAAACTAGCACTAATTAGTTAGTTATTAAAATATTGTTATTATTTTAATAATAAATAATAGGTAATTATTTGTTAATTAGTTATCTTACAATTATATTATTTTATAGCAAATAATAATTTCTTGTTAAGAACAGTTCATTAGGAGATGGGGGGGCTCTGCGTCCAAGATCGATTGCCTATGAAAAGTAACAACTTTGAGCCGAAGTCCTAGTCCAAACCAATTACAAACTCCCTAATCCTTACTCTGTCATTGTTTTAAATATCAGTTGCGATAAATGTTCAGTCGCTCGATATATCATTTTGGATGGTCTATCGATACAACTGGAAGGATGATATTGGCTCGTATCCCCAATATATCGTCCGATATCCCGCTATCCAATATGAAAACCGTCCATTTGATATGAATCCGATTTCCAATATTTAGATGCTTGCACCCTCTTCATCACCATCGAAGTTTATTTTGTTTTAGGTTCTGCTTGGTAGTTATGATTAACTTGGATCTATCATGGATTTTATGTTAAATCACTAGAGTTTTTCTTCTTGTCTTACTCAATTAGATATGAGAAATCATTTGAAGCATCCCATGTATAATGTGGCATTCTCAGTTTTATATGCAGTATTATTGGTTAAGTTTACTGGATACCACCAATTATTGACTCAATTGATTCTAATTTTTTTACTTTCCAAATGCTGAATAATTGATGGAGAAAATCTGTTTGTTGGATGCATTACATGATTAACAAAATTAAGTTGGAAAAACATAGTGCTTTGTCTTGTGAACTTGACCGCAAATGCATCGTATGATCAAACTTTCTTATCATTGAATCATTAGAAACTTAGAAACCCTATTTTGTGTTTGAAGTTTCAATCATTTTTAATGTCTTTTAATTCATTGAGACATTTTATTTTTATTTTTGTTTGCACCAAGTATACAAATTAGCCCTACATTGTTGGGTTTTAGATGTCAATTTTATAGGCTTTGCCTAAGCTTCTCTATCTTCTCGAAATTGAACTGTTATGCTATCTCATAACAATCTTGGCTATTTGTCAATTTGAAATATCTTTTCCTCTATAGATGTTTAGTCTTTTGTTGATACCTTTGATGGGGATTAATGGTGAAAAGCAGAAAGCCAGTGGTCAAACGAAGATCAAGAAGCCCTATATGATTTTGACCTTTTTCTTCCTTATTTGATGGAAAAATATGCTCTACATCCATCACTTATGTCCCAGCTTGTACGGAATTTGCATGAACAACTTACCAAAGCTGGGCATGGTGGCACCATTTTTGCCCATGTTCCAGTTTCATTGTTCCACCATCATTTTCCTGCTCACTGGCCCTGGACAACTAACACCACCTACTTGTGACCTGCTGCACTCTTTCTATGGTTGGCCGGATGCTCCACTTCTACTGCTGGGTTTGGCCTTCCTGTGAGAATTCAGGTGAATTTGTGGATTGTTATTGCGACGATCGCATAACCCTTGAAGCTTTCTGTTATTAGATATTTGAGTGAATGCTTTGGTACTTCTTTTTGTTTGGGTTTAGCTCGTTAACTGGTGGATGTCCTCAAAGCATTATCAACAGATCACTGGAATAGCTTTCACCGAATAGTTTAATATAATACAGAGATTAATGATGTACTTTCTCCCATTGGATTATGTATGTGCTCTTCATGTATTTCCAACTGCTGACTTCAGTGGATAAAATTGCGGATGCATACCAGTTGAGTACCCTCAAATTTGATTATGCTCTATTTGTCTGGCATGTCCTAAACTTCGACAGATGGCACTATACTCATCTTTAGCGAATTAGTCTTAGGCACACCAATAAAAAAAGATGATCAAACATTGAGCTATATGGTGATAGACTTCCTTGCTGGGCCTCTCCATTCATGACAATATTGAGCCATAAAGCATTTAACACCAAAGGCTCGATCTTTAATGTTGGTTGCTTTAGCACGATGGATCCCACTTATTTGTGAAAGAAAAACAGCTGACATCCGTTCTTTCAGTAATTATAAGTTTAACTTTATTGTTGTTAACTAGAAGAAGAAGGAAGTGGATAGATTTGTACAACAAAGTAAATTTGCAAAATGAGGTAATTGAGTTGTATACTGGTGATGGAGAAGCCTCCAACGATAAATTTCTATCTGTCCATCAATTTTAAGTCAACTAAAGGCTGCATTAAGTGATAACAAGAGTCCATGTTCAGCAGTGTTTTCACAACATAATCAACTTTTGTGCAAATTGTATTTGACAAAAGTTTCATATGCCTATGAAGAAGAGGTATTTTGGGACATTCAGGAGTTAAAACTTTAAATTTTTAATCAGTAATTTGGGGTTATTTGCAAAGTTAAACTTTAAATGAATCGTAATATCAGATCTGAGAAACTTTTGTGGCTGTATGTAAGATAAAATTAGGTAACAGTTTGCAATTGTAGGAGATTTTGTGAAAAGTAAACAAAGAATGAGGTAAGATATGGCTACCTTTCAATTGAAATGCTTCCATTCGGATGTTCTTTGGCATCTTTCTAGAGTTTCTTCTTACTCTTTTTAAAAGCCTATAGGTTTTTGTTTTTTAGATGAACTGTATAGGCTCAGAGAAAGTTTTAATGAAACTCTAAAAAAAGAATCCTCAAAATAAGTTCGATACTGACACTGGTTGGCTGGTCTTTTCATTCTAGTATTGGTTGCATGCAAGGTTCTAAATATCGTATATCATTCATATCGGATGAGGGATTTTCATGTCGAATAGCAGGATATGGGACGATATATCAGGAATATGAGCCGATATCAGGCTTTTATATTATATGGGCTAACTCTGCAAAATGATATATTGTTCATATTGTCTCTACTACCTTTCCTCCCTGACATATTTTGTATTGTTGTCCCACCTGAATTTGACCTAAATTCTCAAAAATCTATTGCTTGCTCTGGTCGACGAGAGAAAGCCCTATTTTCGTCTTCACTTTTCTCGTATGGTCGATCAACAAGACTGGATTTCGATTTCGGTTGGCCGTTTGATATCCAAAAACTACTTAGCTACAGTCGGACGAGTGGGTAATGCTGGGGTGAACCAAAAAAGTTTGGGTAGAGCTGGATTGAAATGTTGGTTAGGTAAGCGTCCTGCAGTAAGAGGAGTAGTTATGAACCCTCAGGCGGATATATTGTTCATAGCCGTAAACAATGGGTGCATGAATATAATGGTAAGCTTATCTTATCATTGTTGATTTCTCTAACTGAATCTCTCAAGTTATTTTCGATTGTATATTTTATTCCATCTTCCTGTTCTCCAATTTCATCTTGTATTCTCAAATCTAATATTCTGATTTGATTAAAGTTGTATTTTCCTATTAAATTCTTTTGGCTATGGATAAGTTAATAGATGTCTAAGCAAAGTAGAAGTCTGTACTTCAAATAGCTCGTTTTGTGATCTTATTAGATTCATATTGGGCTGCAACTAATCTTTGGCTGTATCTCATTTAGTTATGTAAAGCACCATTAATCATTGTACACAAGCAGCCTGCAAGAGCTTATGGTTACATCCAGGTAGGCAACATGTCTTTGCTGATAAGGCGTTGAGCTTTATGGGTGAAAGCAGACCACTTTAACTTAGCCCCACAGTCACTTCTGTTTGAGCCAGCTTTTGGCCTTTGATGCTTTTGTTTGATGTGGCTAGTTTTATTGTATTAGTAATTTAGTTTAGTTGAGCAGTAACTTAGCTTTTAGCTACTTAAGAAGCATGTCAGAGCTTCGATTATTAGAAATATCAAATAGAATTTGTAACTTTTGGGAGTTCTAGTGGTTGCAGGATGGATTTGATCTTTGAGTTATGCCTTAGTTTCTATTATTTTGTTCTTCTTAGTGTTTAGAGTTTTTATTGTTCCATTTATATCTGACACTGATGAAGCAACTAAGGCAGCAACAACAACATCCGGATCATATTAAAAGACTGTGATGGTTTACAAACCTTTCTTTGTGGTTAGCTCTTGAGGTGGTGTAGGTCACCATTTCTCCATCTAGTGCTTTGACTTTCGCTTGGATACGTTGGCCATTGTGGGTATCAAAGAAAGTTTTGTGAGTCCTTGATCTTATGGCTTATGCAGATACACCCAGCTTCTTCTCGGTTTAAGAACCTATATTGCTTATATATATATTAGGTTAGAGATTGATGTTGCTTCCTGCATGGCTGGCAATGAAGAAAAGATTATGATTTGACGTGGTTTGATGGTGATAAAATCTTCTTGAGGTTCTTTGCTGTACAGAAGAGAAAAAAGATACTATGTAACTGGCTTCTTTGGATAACCCGGAAGCGAGATCCTCAGGTGAGCCATGAGGCAATTGTTCCTGATTTGCATCAGATTTGATTTTTTTTGTTTGCCTACCGCCTCACCCGGAAAGAACTTTGCCTAGCCTAGTCAATGACTTAGAGGCGAGCTTTGCTTAGTTTAACATCTGTTTAGTTTTTGGGGAATGACTGCTATTAGTAGATCTTGAGCACTCTGGTCAAAGTGAACTAAAAGTGGTAGCTATTGTCAAAGTTGTTATTTGTTTCGTTTTATCCATTTTGAAGGATTACTTTGGTTTTAATAATCTTTCTTTACTGGAATTTTTTGAGGGATTGATTTCTTGGTCATTTTTTTCCTTCCCGGGCTGTACAGAGTTTATATCGCATAGTACTTGTATTTATTAGTATTGGTAAACATCTTCTTGACAATTATTCTATAATTCTTGCCTTAGTTTTTAGCCATATACTATAAGCTTATTCTTGGTGTAATTGCTGGGCATCTGTTGTTGTTACTACTTCTTTTTCACCTTTTGTAATTTAAATTAAATATATATATATTTTTTTCTTGTAGTATGCTTGAGCAATGGATCCAGTTCTGGTGATGTAATCGTGGTAGAGGCTATGCAGTTAGTTCATGATGGCTTGGAGAGTAAGCTGCTGGGGGTCCTTGCTGACCTTCTGTCATCTGCAAATTGTGAAAAATTTGTATGTTCCATTAAGAAAACTTTAGACATACAAGTTGAAAAAAATTATGCTTCCAGATTTAATTGTTCTTAATATAAATTACCCGTCATAAAGCTATTTGATGGACTATATTTATTAGAGTTGTTGCAGCCCTATAGAATTTGTGTAGTTTTGATTCCTTTGAACAATGACCATGTACCACTTTATATTTGTTAAGTTCCAAATTTGCGTGGTATATATTATTAGCCCACAAACTGATAGCTAAACATTTTGCATAAAGTGGTTTCCTGAATTGGAATTAAGGATTCAGACTCCAAGAGGTCTTGGTTTAAATTTCTATTATCAAATTTAAAATAAAATTCTTGGCCCCGATTTATTCTGCCTTGCAAGTGAAGTTCAAAGCTAGAGGCTTTTCCTCGTGGCCCAAACACCCATGTGAGGGGAGTGCTAAGTGCTAAATTTGCTGGTTTTAAGTTATCAATGCATAATCCAACAACTTAAGCTTTTGCTGGAGTGTTAAGTGACTGTGATTCTTTTGGATTTTGATTTTAATACCTTTGATAGTGTACATTTGTTGTTGCATGTCTATTGCTCACTCATTTCATTCATGTTTTCCATCACACTCCCTGCCTCACCCCTCCCTCTGTGTGCAGGTGAGACTTATTCGAAGTTATCTTGAGAACAACTATAATATGGAACTGAATGCATCACTCTCTTCATGTGGCTCTGTTCTTAATTAGAGGCATTTTTTATTTCATAAGAAACAAATTAAATTATAAGTGTTTTTATATAAGTTGTGAAGGACAAATTCACTGACAAGTCTTTTAAGCATGAAGTTACATGAACAGAATATCATTTTGCTGTTTTGGTTTTCTGTTCGCATATTATGAAAATGTCAAAAATAATTGGCAATGAGTACCTGAGTGGATTAGATGCAGTATAATTCAGGATGATGTTTGATAAAAGGATAGAGGTGGCCAGGAAATGTCATAAACCACACTGATATTTGGGCTCTAGTGTCCAAATTAAAGTGGTTAACCAAGAGTACTGATTGATTTTTTGTGAGTTGGGTATGGGGTTTAACTTTGTCTTTGAAGGCTTGCATATAGGTAGAATCAAGATGGTCGGGAAATGTGCATCATAAACCATGCTAATATTCAGGCTTCAGAACTTAAGTGGTTGACCAAGAGTACTGATTTATTTTGTGAGTTGGGTTTGGGATTTGACTCTGGCTTTGAAGGCTTGCATATAGGTAGAATCGACTGGGTCCAGATGTTATCAACAAAGGTGATTGCAACTTAAGAAACCGAGGATTCTTTTTAACTTGTCTTTGGTATGACAGTTTCATCACACTTCTGTTTTAGACAAAATTTTCCATATTTGTCTTTTTAAAGTTAATTTGGTCTTTGAATCTCCAATGAACTCGTAGACGTTTTTAGAACTGGAAGCTCAGTTCTTGAATCAAATTCTAGTGCCTAGGCTTACAAATTCTGGTGCCTATAATCTTTCACATACTGTACATATGATTTCCCTGCTCATCTTCGTTTATTCTGTTTGCTCTTTAGGAAGTTGATTTTACTGTTCTTTGGATGGAGGAATCTGTTATTGAGGATAACTTGATCCTGGATACTTTGTTCCTTGTTTATTATGATAATTTTTGTAGCTGCAGTTGTGAACAATGGAAAAGGTTATGCTCAATCTTCAAGGTAAATCCTCATTTTCTGTTGTAAACTTCAATTGTTGGTTCTTTCACCTCTTGCAAGGTTTATGATTTTGTACATGTTTTATTCCAGGACGTGTTATGCGGTTCGGTTAGTATTGAAAAATTAGTTGTTTCATTTGAAGCTAGGACTTCATTTGATCATGCAAAATCCCAGCTGCTACTTATTCTTATTGAGGCCTTGGATCTGGAAAATCTTCTACAAATGGTTCATGATGAAGTCCCTTATAGGTTCTTATCCAATCATTTTGATTTTATTTACATTTTATATTTCTTATTTCTAGATATGTTGTTTGATGCATCTGTTCGTCTCATTTTATCTCTGTTTCTTCTGTAGGCAATTTTGTTCAGTCTTTCCGGTAGAAGACGTTTTACAGATGGATCTTCTTGTTTCAAGTTTTTTTGACTTGGGTGCAAAAGAGGCTGGCCCTCTAGTTCTTGCCTGGGCGGTATTCGTTTGCCTGTTTTTGTCACTTCCTGGAAGGACAGACTACAGTTTACTTATGGTATACGGCCAATTTGATATTTTTGTTATTATTCTTTTAGTATATGTACATGAATTAAGACAAACCCTTGATCTTTTCAGGAGATTGATCATATTGCATATCTTCGTCAAGCCTTTGAGGCTGAGTCATTTAATTACATACTTGAAATTCTTCGAAGTGGTGCGCTGAGGGACTCAGATGTAAGTTTGTCTTATGTAAATCCTAAAATTCAATTATTTTGTGGATTGCCTTAGTTGTCTAGTCACTCTGTGATCACGATATACTACTGTAATTTCTATCCATATATATTTTTTGGTTTTAAAATGTGGCGCTTGCATGCAGATAGATTTAACCCTTAGGCTGTGTTAGCAGGAAGAGTTAGCTGGTTAAGGTCAAACTCCAGCAAACTCTTGCCAAACTCATAAAATTGCCAAAGGTGTCCATAATGATTAGGATGGATACAAAGGTATTATTGGAATATCAATATAAAATTTATTAGTTTGCCCCTCTAGTTTTCAATGGTCTAATTCCTGCGCTAGTGCTTGGGCTGGTGTCAGGGTCGTAGCATGAGAAGTCGGGGCCTAAGGCAGAACTTTGAGGGAACTAATGTAACAAATTTATCGTCTAGTGTAGTTGTTATATTCTTGTTTTTGTATTAATAACAAATTTATCAAGAGCTGATTTAATTAACTTTTCAATTCTTTGTTTTTTTTTTAATTTTTCAAAGCTGTTCATATTTCCTATTAGACATAATTTAACTATAAAGAAAAATAATAAAACACAAACTGCATAAAAATGATAATTACAAATAAGTTTACTTTTTCTATAACACAAAGAACAAATATCAAAATAAATATAGAGTTAGAATAATAGAATCGAGGTGGAAGAAAATAGGATACAGTTCGGGTTCAAGTCATTGGTTGTGTGCGATGGGCTCGAATCTTGATCCAAGCATCTGAAAATAAGACAAAATAATTAACAATATTATACAAATTAACAATATTAAAAAAACTCACGAACATTAGCACGGCCAAAATTGACGGCGGTGGCACTACGACGACGAAAAGAGAGTCAGATGGGGGGGAGAGAGGGAAAGTGGGGGAGAGGGGCAAAGAGATTAAAAATCAAAAAATTGAATGTTGAGAATTGAGAATTGAACAAGAGATTGAGTTTTGAAAATATGAAGAAAGAGATTGTGAAAAATAAAAATTAGGGAGCAGAGAAAAAATAGAAATTGGGAACAGATTGGAAGGGTTGATAATTAGAATGGAGTGAGAATTGGGAGGAAAAATAAGAGGATTAAAAACCTGCAATTACACATTACCATTTATGAAGGTTTAAGTTGGAAAATGATTAAGGAAATAATATGAATTGGGGCCTTCTAAAAGTGTGAGGCCTAAGACAACTGCCTTGATTGCCTAAAGGAAGGACCGGCCTTGGCTGGTGTAGAGTTAACCCATGAGGGATGATGCTATTCCTCTACACCAACTCATGGGTTATTGTAGAGTTAACCAATGACGGATGATGCAACTTGTCACCTCTGCTCCCTAAATGAGGCCCAACTCTACACCCTAACATCTCCAGTAAAGAAGCCTTAATGGTTTATCCTCACATGTCTTGATGTATACTCAAATTCTAGATTTCTTGAAGGAGTTCAAAAAGCCTTAAATCTAAATATTATCAGATAAAAACAAGATTTAGCGTAGATCACCAAAATTACGAATGAAGGTTCACCTTTTTTTAGAGAAATTCAATTCCAGTAGAATGCTGTTGATGAGACTCATGAAACAAATAGCATCTCACTTGCTACAACAACTATTATGTCTTTATCCCAAACATTTTATCCCAAATACATGGGGGAGGCTACATGAACCAAAAGAGAATTATATCGGATCGATCACATGGATGATCCTTCTCCACTCATATCTATCAAGCAATATGTCTTTATTTAGGCCTTTTGCATCCATATTTTTTATATCACCCTTGTCCATATTTTTTCTGGTTGTCCCTTGACTCCTTTAACTTATCCTACATTGATAGACTCTACTTATCGAACTGGTGCAATCATAGGTCTATGTCACACATGATCAAACTATTTTAGACAAATTTCTCGTGTTTTCTCTTCTAAGAGGCTATGCATATCATTTTTTACTTTATCGCTTATAGTATTACCACACATGCAATAAACCATGCGTATCTTTTCTACACTCATCTTTGGATGATCTCCCTTTACAAACCAACATTCTCTATTATATAACAAAACTGGCCTAATAACAGTCTCATTAAATTTTCTTTCAGCCTTAACGGAATGTTGCAGTTGTATAAAACTCTCGTGTGCTCCTCCGTTTCAACCAGCCACATTGGATCTTGTGGTTTGGATCTTACAATTGACATCACTAATGATCTCTATCATTTTTTGGATAATAGAACCCAATTATTTAAACTGACTACTTATTGGTATATGTTGCCTATCCATTATCATGACACTATAGTCTCGAGTCTTCCACTTACTAAATTTGCACTTCATATACTCTTTTGAACCTACTTAATCTATAACCCTAGATTTTAAGATTTGCCTCCACAGTTCTAACTTGACATTTATCCATGCTCTCGTCTAAAATTCGTGACTCTTATTAATTGCATTTATGTAAACTTCTAAAGCTGTAAATTTAAGCAGAGTCCTAGAATTTGAATTTGGAAGGTTCGTTTCAGGAATAAATGAAGCTCTAAATTTAAATATGGGTGAATATGGAGAGCATCTTTCTAATGTTTATCTATTGTAATCTATATACCGAGAGAATTATACGGAGCTGATTCATTAAGAACTTTCAAAATGCTCTGGTGGATGTTTCCTTTTTCATGCATCATAGAGCTAGTATGGTGGAAGCGAGATATGGGCGTGGATGATATTTGGGTTTTGAAGCTGTATGGCAGATATCAAAAGTGTAGTATGATTACAAGTTGCATGTTCTCATGACCCACTAATTTCGTTTTCTTCTTATTTTCCTTTTCCCTTGGACCAAAGACTTCTCAGTTTAGGCATCTGACTTTGTTTACGAAGCCATTTTGTATATTCATACGATCGTATCCATTCTCTTTATACGTCAATTTTCTCCGGTCAAAATTGCACTGGTACATATTAATCTAATTGTAGTGCGTGATTCCTATGCACTATAATGGGCCCTGTATTTATTTAACAAATCTACTTTATCAGCTGAAGTAAAAGGTGACTGAAGTAAATCTAGCTTAAGTGGTAGATTGGAGTTGACGTTCTACATATGCTCTACAGTATAGACACTTCCAAATTTCAACATTTTTTTTTTTCAACTTTTAATTTTTATGTCGGTGAACAGATGTTTTGCTTACTATGTGTCCTATTCAATTGATTTTTTAAAGTATTAGAGGTAATGCTGTTTTCTGAAATCAGGCAGATGCCTAATAGTCATATATATATATATATATATATATATATATATATATATATATATATATATATATATATATATATATATATTGCTAACTCTGCAGTTATTTGATACGCCATAACATAACTATATCTTATCTTATTTGAGGGTATGCTATCAGTTGTGCAAGTTTAGTAGATTGGCAAAACATTATCTTTTTAGTCGAAGCTTAGCTTATTGGCATAACATCCAACAGATACCCAACACACACCCATCTGATATGGTCCTTAGACCTAACATCTCTAAAGAGTTAAAATGAAAACCTTTTAGCATGATCCTTGATCATGGATGTACAGAATAGAATTTGTTTAGTTTATTTTGCCTTTGGGTTTTTTTTTTTTTTTTTGTCCTTCTTGCCCTTTCCTATGGTCACATATTTCTGATTAGGCAGTGGTCTAAGTACTATTTATGTATGGATTGTGATTGAAAGGACAATATTGTTTTTATTTTCTTATGCCACTGGTTGTGTGTTTGTGCACACATGAACGTGTGCATGGGGAAGATTTGGGGGCATAGTCGGCAGTTATTTAATTTGATAGAAAGAGCATAATATGGGGTGCTGCTGTTAACTTGGGAATCTGACCTTAAGAGCAGTCTCAGAAGATTCAACAAGCTGTGATTTAATGGCAGAAGTATTACCAATAATTTTCAAGGAGTGTGAAGAGTCAAATGATACCTTTGTCCTTTTTGACCATGGAATGCACTTTGTAACAGTTTTCTAGGTATTTTGGCATGTTTATTCTTTGCTGTAGTTTTCTTGGTGTTAAAGAGTTGATGTCAGGCCGATATTTAGTAATACAACTCAAAATTCTTCCATGAAGCCTTTTGCTCCAAGTTATATTTAGAGAGCATACACTAGGGGTGCGCATTGATCGGAATGGGTTTTGGTGAAAATTTCAGTTTTGACAACCACCAAACTCCCAAAAATTGAACCAGAATCAACACATTGCAGTATGGGACCTAAACTGAATCGATCGGTTCAGTTTCGGGCTGGAATTTGTTCAACAACTGCACCCCCTTTGTGTCGCATGATTCCATCGCTGACCACAGGGTCACCCATGTCTTTTGCCCAATCACAATCAACATCATCCTTGATGTCTACTCCATTGATAGCTATATTGGGACCTACAGAGCTGAGGTGCTCACTACTGGCTACTGACTTCTCTTGAAAAGATAAAAAATTTGGGCGTCTACGTGACTTGCTTCTATGGTGTGATGGCATGATAGAATCGACATAGCTGAATCTGGTGCCGCAACCTCGTTGTTGGAGAGGCAGAGACTGCAAAGAAAGATTGAGCTCGTGAGAGTTGAGAATTTAGAGATGGATTGAGAGGTGAAAGATCTAGGATTTCTGTGTTAGGTCATTGGTCTGAAAGTTTGGGTTGAGTAGGGATAGTAGTAGCTAGTTTTAGGTAGGGCCTGGCAGTAAATTACTTGGTTGAGTCATGTGTTTGTTTTTATTTTATAATAATATCTCAAACTTTTATTTTGCTGTTGACTGTGGGGCACTATCTGACAACGAAAACCCGTCTTGTTATTTGAATGTAACTTAATCAAACTAAAAAGTTCTATAATCTAACTGAATTATTCGGTACGATTGGCATTTCAGTTCATTTTGATGGATGCATTATCGCTTAGCCCTAATAAATGCCATTTTGATGGTTTAGTTTATTGAATCATTTTTCTTATATAAACCTATCAAATAATCTATGTTGCATAGATGCAGTTATGGGCATAAAAAAAGATATGATACAGGCACACGAATATGCAAAATTTAAAAATTCATGGATATGATTTGTTATGGGTACACTACTAAATTTAAATTATGTCACGCTTCGCTCCCGATATACGATATGTGAGCACGCGTGGCAGGTATCGACAACATATTCGTTTTGAATATGCTAAAGCCTTAATAAATTTGCCACAATAATAATCAGTAATTACTATAGAAAAATTCAATAAAAGTTTGACTTTTTATATATTGGAACGAAGTTTAGAAACAATTGAAACAAAATATAATAAAATTAAACAAAAGAAAGTAAGGAATCTCTAATCCGTTATTGAGCTTCAATCTGATCTTTAAAGTACACCAGATCTTGCGTCAGTTTTGGCGTGTTCATCGGTAAATCTGGACATGTACACCCAGGTCGTCAGATTGCGACCAAAATAAAATATGCAGAAAGAATGTGAAATATAACGGTTATGTCTAAACATAATAATACAAGTTTTAGAAAATATGTAATGAGATGTCGGTAATAATAATGTCAATTGATTTAGGTTATTTTAATGTCATTTTTGTGAAGTCAAATTTATAACAGAGATATTTTTATCTAAAATATCATGTAATTGGAAAAGTTAACTGATGGGATACAACTGTTTTCATTGTTTCCTGTACAGACCCAACAAATGGTCATAGAATTGTCCGGTGCTGAATCGGACCTGCTGTCAGGCAAATATGAATTATAATCAGGTATGATCTAGCAAATCATCACGCACGCATGGTGTGCGAAATATTCAGTTGTACAACTTAATAAGTTTATAGCCGAAACAGAGTATATTTTAATCATTCAGTTTCTCCCCCAGCCCAGTGTCATTTAAGTATAGTGCAATATATTGATTATATTGGGTACAATATTTCAATTGCATTTTGTTAATTTTTTAATAATATGATTTATAAAGTCCGTTCAGTTTATACTTTATTTAATAAATCACAATTAGTTATATCCAAGAGTTACTGATGATTTGAGATATCATTAAGTTATCGGGCAGACAAGTGTATGAATGCTGAGAGATTTTCCGTGCGTGGCACGTTCCTTAATTAGAGAACCAATATACAAAATAACTTTTCTAGACACCGATACAAAATGATATCACAAACAGTATTTTTCTGTGATTATAACTTTTATGTGATTTATCAAATTTGTATATATGATTTTTCTAAAATCTAACTATACTATGTAATTTAAATTTAATGACAATTGACAATAGATTTTTGATGACAAGAAACATAATAAGTAATTGATAAATTCCTACAAAATAACAAATCAATTTACGCAAAATAAATAACATGATTGAAACAACATGTATATAAAATAGCATGATTAGTGAGTCTAAAAATGAACTAACCTGGATTTGTTTCCCGATGTCTCTCAATGGAATAATTTACACATTAAAAATATTTTAAGAATATTAAAAACAGATTAATATGAATTTAGATGATTTTTAGGGATTTTTTCAGTATTTTTAGAATGTATTCAAAATTGATTTTAAAGTTAAGTGAGTCTGAAATTAGGAAATAGTTTGCCTCCATTTTATTGAGTTTATAAGGTAATGGATGTTTTTTTTTTTTAAATTATTAATGTTATTAAGTAGTGAGTAAGCTAACCTAAAATTTATTAAAATAATTTAATTCAAGAAGAAAAAAAAAGATAATTTCTTACCTCTTCGTTAAAAAGTGAGAATAAAGAGATGCTCTTCTCTAGTGAAATGGTGGAGGCTCTAGCGGTGCGGCTCCTGCAGTGGTTTTGAAGGTGGCTCCGGCAAGATGAGAATGTTAGAGAATGATTTTTAGAATGAGTGGAATATGTTTTGATTTAGGAGTTTATATATGATTGGATTTAGGAGTTACAGAATGTGAAGAATTTAGGGAGTTAATAGAATCTAAAATGTTTGAGGAGTTATAAAATTTAGAGAGTTAAGAGAATTAAATTGGAGGTTTAATGTAGATAATTTATGGAGAAGATGAAAGGATGGGAGTTAGAGAAATTAATGAGTAATGAGTTGAGAATATGAAAGGTTTTAATTTAATTTAGAGATTTTAATTTTAGAGTTAAGGATGAGAGTTTAGAAGGTGAAAGGTTTGGAACGTTTAAGAGGTGAAAGGATTGAGAGTTACAAAAGATGAAAAGTTTTAGTTAATTAAAGAGAATTAAATATGGAGTTTTATGGTTTAAATAATGAAGAAGATGAAGAGTTTGGAGTTGGAGAAGATGAAAGGTTTAGGAGGTTAAAGAAAATGAAAGGTGTAAGAGTTAAAGAAAAAAATGAAATATTATATTTATTATTTGTTTATTTTTTTAATTATTTTTATCTATAAAAGATGAATGGTTATTACAAATTAATTAAAAATATTTTGTGTATATGCTTAGTAAAGAATAACACAAAGTAATATATAACTAAAACTATATTTCAATCAAAAAGAGATTTGTGAAAGTGCTTTAGAGATTACCTGTAGTTTGAAAGAGTCTTTGGTTTGAATCTTGGAACTAAAGATATTAATTTTTGATCTAATCCCAAATTAGTGGTTAATGGCATGACAGTCCAACCCACTTCACACCTGAAGTGGATTCATGGTTGATTCGGGTGCGAGAAGCAGATGCATGGACTGTTGGGGTGGGTATTCATATGCTAGACCTGGATTCAAACCGGTTTTGTGCATGGTGTTCCTCATGTGAATTGCGCTTGAATCTGTGCGATGTCGAGTCTGATTTGTACCGGTTTCAGGTATAATGCCTGTTGCAGCGAACTAGTGCAGCGTAGCAGGTAATTGGAAGCTATTCATAAAGACATTTCTTATCGTTATTCAGCAATCTGATTAGATTAGTTAATTAAATATAATATATTGCCAGAAGGTAGGTTGCTTCACTACTGTTGTGAGACAATATCTTTTACTTTCAATTTCGTACTGTGCACTTTGTGCCCAGTGCCTGTAATCCAACCGGTTTTGACATGAAGAAATTGTGACAAGTCTAATAAAGGGCAGTCTACGAAACTCACCGCTATAAATACTAAATAACCAATACCATATAGAGCATCAATCACCCTGATCACCATCAAAATAGTCAAATCTGATAGAAAAAACCGCCAGAATCCTTTATTTTGGTTCAATAAACAGTCAAGCAAGAACACACTGTCCATGTGTAAAGTTTAACGTTAACGAGCAGTTGGTATTCTTGTATCAACGTGCTACCTTTCCCCAAGAATATTATGTATATTAAATTTATAGTTGCTGTTCTTTTGACTCCAGAAAATTGTCTACCTACTTGTTGACCATGCTTTACAATTTGACGAATAAATTGTAGCTGGTTTACATTGTTTTAGTTATATAGTTGCATGTTTTCCCCATTTGTTGTTATCCTAATCATGCGAGTAGCGTAAGGTTATATAGCAATCAGAAATGCTTTTCCAGGCATCCTGACCATCGTCTCAGCCTTTTTGAGTTTGGATTCTCACTGGAAGTCAGCATAGTCTGATTCTGCTTTTTAGTTAAGAGTTCAAGTAAGATGGATTTGTTTTGCATTTCTAATATTAGTTTCACAAATTGATTGGAGGGTGCAAATAAGTTTCACAAACATATACAAGCTGATGAATCTGGTAAATGGGAACGTTTATTCAATATGTTCTTCTCGGAATATAACCGGGGAGAAAAAAAAATTGCATGTAGAGATTTAGACTAGTCGACTTCAAGTTAATCTAATCCATTATTCTGAAAAGTGTCTGCTCGTTGCTTGGTTAGGTTTCTAACGGATCACTTGGTAGTTTCCTAGACGTCTTTCTGCATGGACAGACATTTGATCTCCGTTCACTTTCTTATGTCAGTGCCAGGTGGCTGTGAGGGGGAAGTGTTGATGAGAACTAATCAGGAAAGCGAGAAAAAATGATGCTATAACAGAAAATTGGATTTTTATTATTATTGTTTTAGCAACAAATTTGATTTATAATTAGAGGTCTTGAATACCCACTTCTTGCCAAGGTTCCACAAAGCAGATTATAGCAAAGTAGACTGTCAGAGACTGAGATGTTTATTTTGACATGGACTGTGGGCATGATGGCTGATGTCTTGAAAGCAATGCAAAAACTATATATTTTATTTATATTAATTAAGTTTTATAACCAACATTTTATGATGAGAATTCTGGAGTACTTGGAAACGACCATAGGCCAGTAAAAATAATGATGTCCTGTAAAATTTACGAAGTACCAGTATAATTATAACACACCAACTTAATATATCCAACCGAATCTATAATACAGATTGACTCATTGTCTTTGAAAGTAAAATCCTGTTGAGTTAGATTCACGCTCATACCATTCCTCCCATTCATCAAACTGCATTCGAGATCATGCTTTTGGTAAAATAATGCAAGTTATATCCTCTACTACTAACACTAAGCCATCTATTCCTTTTTAATCAGTCCTCTTTTGAGGGAAAAATAAAATAACTCTACTTAAATATTGACTAAACCTTTAGCATGTCTTTTCTGTCCTACCTAAAGTTTAAGCCATTACTGAACCATATCACATGCACATAAACATACACTTTGAAGTATACACTGTGAAGGTTGATGCATTTTCTTATGGAAGATTGTTTTGTGCGGTGATTGTGGTAGCCGTCAAAAATTTGCTGGAAATAGTCATGATGGATGATTGAACTTATCATCATCAGTGAAAAGCTGTTCATAAATTTTAGATTTCTCTGGTTTTTTTTCTTTTTTTTTTTTCCGGGCAAGAGGTGCTTGCTCATGATTTAGCTTGTGTAGGTATATGAGAAGCAAATTCAAATAAGACATTCGTATTTCATGAATTTTGACATGTCTGCACTTGGACTCTTGAATAGTTGCTGACACTTCCTGAAACTCCAATATACAACACACCTACTTTATTTCTCAATTCTGTTCAGTTTGCAGAACTTGCAGTTCTAGTTCGTATCATATACCATTATGCTGCAAGTGATCAAGCCTCTTGCAGTTTTGCAAGAGGTCTGGTGTTTGAAACCCCCTCGCATTGCGGCTATGGCCTTTCCTATGAAAAAAAAGTTCAGAATGAACAAAAATAGCAATGGTCCAATATATTCAATCAATCCATAGACTAATGATCAGTCTAGGTGCTTTTTCGTTGCCATTGTTTATTTTCTGATAATTTGGTGCACATTTAAGTGGTGCAAGACCATGGAGTCTGTCAATGTCCAACAATTTAATTTAGGAAAGTTTCATTTAGGATTCCTTTTGAACGTTGTGCACATGATATCTGGGCAACCCTGGTGTTTCTGCTGGTTCTCTTTGGGCTGCTGTTGATTGCATCCAATTTAATTTATTACTGGTGATCTTCTAATGTTCTCTTGGAACTCCTATGCCTGATTGTAATCCATTCTTTATGACTTTTGTTAACATCTGGTAAGAGGGTGTTTAATCTTACCTAATTTTTCTACTAGATAAACCGTGCTTTTTCATGGTGTTATTGATGTCTTTTACAATAGAATCTACTTTTAGTGAATCAAAATACCAAGTGTATGTTTGGTGCAGTCTCATAATACTTTTGTTATGATTGATATCTGAAAACAAACTGTTGCTTGCAGCATGTTTTAATTATATAAGTTTCATGGTTCTGGGTTATTTTGACTTTAGTCTTGCTTCAGAGCTTTCATGAAAGGGCATCGATTGTAGGCATGTGAGATTCTGGATTTGTGAGGATTGCATGGTGGATGAGTCTTTTATCCTTTTTTTTGGTTTTGGTTGGGGCTTGGGGGAAGGGGTGAGAGTGCTAGGCAGTAGGTGCATAGGTTAAAAATCAGAATTTCTTTATGAATACAAACATGCATGTACCTACATATAGATTCATAGTTTAATGGACTACTGGCTACAGGATTTTAGCTCAAAGTTCCATTAGTTGAAAAAAACACATGGGTGGAAAACTTAAAAGAAATAAACATGAGTTGCAAATGTTCTAAAACACGGTACATATGGTTAAAATACATGTGCAGATCCACATCATTTTGTAGCCTATACATGCAACCGATCTTGCAACCACTTGTTGTCTCTTATAGTCCTAGCAGTATTCAGGCAAATTGCTGGTCCAGCTGTAGAAACTGCATATTCTCCTCTCTCCTTTTTTATTTTCCCCTTCTCTTCCTGTTTTAATGTGACCACCTCTCCCCTCATCTTTCTTCTTTGTTTCAAATTTTTTATTAGGGGAGTTCAGACTGGCTAGATGCTTGCCCAGTTTCCAGGAGAAGTGTCTAGGTCAGATTCATGAGGATTAGCCCAACCTTGATCTGATGTTGGCTCAAACTTTCATATCCAGCATGGCCATAAATTGGATAAAGAGATGTTTTGTTTAGAAGTCCAGAATACCTTATATATTCTCTGTTAATGACCACAAATGCACTAGCAAGGTTAATGAGAGAAGCTGTTCGTTTGTGTTATGTGTGAATGTCTTCTGCTTCATTATGTGTGGCATCATCTTACACCACTATTTCTTAGCTATTAGGATCATTGTAGTTTCTATAGTATTTATATTGAATTTGTACCAATCATCTTAGTGTTACATTTTTGAAATCTTCATTGCAGGGCCCTGTCTCTGGCTATTTGAGTGTCATCAGAACGGTCATTTCAGCATTTATTGCGTCCTATGAGCTTAATCACCAGGTTCCTTATCGTTTCATTCTCTCAGTCGGAAAATATCTAAACTATTCATTGATGTTTTGTTTAATCCCATTCATGTGGATTGGCATGCAATTTCTGATAACGAAGTACCTTTTGTCCAGACCGCCGAGGAAATGCTAAACTTGATTTTGGATATCCTTTCTGAAATATATCATGGGGAGGTTTGATTGAATATTCCTTTCAGCCAGGAGTTTTCTAGTACCTTGAGTTCTTTTCTTTTACCTTTCCAACTTTCTTAATGTAATTTATTGATTCAGGATTCACTTTCCATGCAATTTTGGGACAGAGATAGTTTTGTTGATGGACCAATTCGCTCTCTTCTTTACATGTTAGAGAGTGAATATCCTTTTCATACTGTTGAACTTATTCGCTTGCTGTCAGCCCTTTGCAGTGGAATGTGGTCCGCAGAATGTGTGTATGTGATATCCCTCAATGTTCAAATTATTGCTTATATGAACTGCAATTTTTTTTGGCATTCGTGCATGCTCTCTTCATTTTTAAAGCTGTTGAAATTATTATGGCACTCTGATAATCTATGAACTTCTAGTTTCCTTATGTGAAGCTTCTTGACACAAATAATAGGGTTCTGCATAGCTGATTCATGACTAATCATATCTAGGAGGAGGGAAATACGAGACTATTTTATTTTGTGCTGGAGATATGCAGATGCAGCAGTGTAATTGATTATATATCTGTATTAGTATGAACCATGTTTTTCTCTAGTACAAATTTTGGGCTGATTTGGAACTGCTACTGGTTACTTAAGATCATCGTCACCAAAATGTTTGAACTTTTAATGCCCCCCCTACCCCACCCCCCCCCCCCCACCCCCCACCCCCCCCCCCCCCCCCCCCCCCGCAAAAAAAAAAAAAAAAAAAAAAAAAAAAAGCTTTACAGCAACTGCTACACTGGTCCTATATCTGAGACATCGCTCACTTTGTCTTTATATTGTTGCTTGTTAGTCTTGAATATAATGCTTCTTATGCCTATCAATTCATATAGTGCTCCTTTTGTGTTGATCTTTTGAGGGGTGTGTAAAATTCGAGACACTTGTATGCATACAGCAGTATATATATATTTTTTGGGATAAAGAAATGATTTTTTTATATACAAAAATGAAGTTATATATTTTCACGGTAAAGTGTGTGGTTTGTTAAACTTGTTTTGTTGCATAAACATCCATGGAAGTGCAATCTCTCCTAATCTTTTAATATGTTATAGGTACAACTTCGTAGAAAAAATAAATGGTATAACATTGTTGTCTGAGATACCTGGTGGGTCCCAAGTCGTTGACTCCTACAATATAATTGTAGCTCCAAATCAATTAGATGTTCCTTCAGTTGAAGGTCTTGTTATCCCTAAAGGAACTTGTGGGCAGATTTTGAAAGTAATTGAAGCAAACGTTGCTCTTGTTCGCTGGGAGGTAATCTTTTTATTTATTATTGCCCTGTATTTATGATACATAGTTCTCCATTTAGTATTATTTATGGTTTAAAATGCTCTCTTATAGCATGGTAACAATGATCTATTTTTTTGCTGATTTGGTCATCAATATTTTGTGCACTGAATGCTTAATATTTATCTGCATCATACCACCGATTTGCGACCTTTTAAGTATCAAGTGTCTATTTCTGGTATTTGTCTATTTCTGATATTTTCCTATTGTGTGTATCGTCTGAGGAATAGAAGATCTGGAAAGGGATGAGATCACAGGGCCTTGACCTTCATACACAAATAAGTGAATAACTTAAAACATATCACTATTCACTGATTATTTCCAATTCAGATAACCTATGTATTTGCTTTTGCATCACTCTGTTAAAGCAAACAACATTACTTCGTAACAGAAACCAACTTATAGTTAATGTATTCATATGTGTGTAGTATGTTTATTAGTATGCCTGTGTTTAAGTGAAAAAGAATTAGTTATCCTTATTTTATTCACATTCTAACGCGTTTTCTAATTCTGCAGTTTGCACATTCAGGACTTTTTCTGTTGCTACTGCGTCTGACTCAGAAGTCTAACTTATGTAGTTTTGAGGAAGTTTCTATTATTCTTGAGTTGCTTGATCGGATGGTTTCAGCTAATATGGTAATAATTTTGCATATTCTCTGAAGTTATTTTACCTTTTTCTTTTACAATTCTCGCGCTTTTTAGATAATTGTTCTTTTGTTTGGATTGAATGATAGTCAACTCTATAATTACACACGCTTACACACACACATGAAAGACTGTTGCACCTAGAAGTATTTCTTATTTTAGTTTTTGTTATAAACTGATATGTTCCTTATCTTTATGTAATCTTTTGTAGGCTTTGTGTTTCAGTTTGTTGTTTTTCGAGAAATCAGTACCTATTAAAGCCATTCAGAACAATGGAAACAATGAAATGAATGTGCAGTAAGTATATGGGTTGGTGTGGCTGCAAGTGCCTTATTGTTTTTCATCTAAGCATTACTAGTTTGTTACCATGCAGGATTGACTTGGTTAAGATAATCTGCACGTTGGCCTTCAATTTCATGCAGGATGTTAATAATTCACACAATGTATCTATCTGTATCCATATATTGGCGGAAACCCTAAAGTGGTAAGCCTTTTTTAAAAAAGTAAAGTATGCATGTGCTAGTGTTCTTATAGTTTCATGTTCTTTTTTTGGTGCACAACTGCTTATGCTCTTCCCGGAATGTGTGTTTTATGCTCAAATAGTTCTTTATTCCTTTTATGTTTACTTTGAATAGCTTGTGATGATGAACTCATTGCAAAGATTATTTCTGTTCCTCTGGCACATTTTTTTTTTTTTTTTTTTGGTTTCATACTTCACTATCTCAAATTACAGAGTTAAAAACTCGTTTATTAAGAGAATGAAATGATGATGTTTATAGGATCAGGTAATTAATTATTGTCTGGACCTTGTGATTGCATACCATCACCAGATATGAGTCCACTGTCAGTTATGTTATATAAATTAGCCAATGTTTAAAATAGCGATAACGGTAATGTAACGTTTTGCCTCTGTTAGGTTATGTCGTATATAGCGTAATACATAACGTATGTTATGCAATTTTCTATTTATTTAATAAAAGAAATATAAACTATATAAAATAATTTTTATAAATTGAAAAATAAATTTAAAATTTCTAAAAAAATATGCAACCATTTTGTAGTACATAATCTATTCTAATTTTATACAAGTTTTACAATAATTATCACATTTTTCATAAATTATATTAAGTTTGCCGATGTAATTCCAGTCATTATCTAAATAAGAAAATAAGATTCCATTTTTTTTCAATTCAATTATTATCATTGTTGTAATTTATATTTTGTAATGTTCAATTTATTTTATTTGTAATTGTTGATTTCACTTCAGTTAAAAATTTAATAGAATCAACAAGATATTTCAGGAAAAGAATATAAATTACAACAAGTGAATAAGGAAACAAACATAAATTAGTAAGTTAGCAATTCCACAAGCAATTGAACAAGCCAACAACTAATCAAATTAGAAAATTTAAGCAATTTGCTAATAATTAAAATAATAATGAACAATAATATAGAATTACTAAGAAAATAATTGTAAATAACGTGTCATAACGTAATTTAACGAAATGTTATGTAATATAATATAAAATAACATAAAAAATGTACTGTTACGGTGCATTGAGTTATTTTCTGTTGTTACGTAGTGCTAAAGTTCTGTTAGGATAACGGGTTTCATAACACGTTATTTTCAACATTGAGATTAGCATTGATGCTACGTTGCTAGTTTGTCCATAATTTGGTTCATTATCATAGGTCACTGGATTGACGTTCTCATGATATGTAAACATGGTGCTTATTGAACTTCTTGCAACTTACATAGATATTTTATATCCTTTCAAAAAATGCATTATTTATCTTTGTGCAACATAATTTGGCTTCTTTTATTATATTTGTAAACCTTTTTTTCCCTCCATCTTTTTGGATCCTTTCACCCTTTATCAGCTCCTTAAGTAGGCTATTTGTTGAGGGTTTGGTACCCTCCATTTTATCTTGTAATTTGTATATCAGTGTTATCTGACAAACTTCTTAATTTAGGATGTCCTTCACAAAACAATTTCAAGGGAAGACTTTGTGTAACCTTTTTAATCATGAGATGCTATTGGTACTCTTTAGCCCCAGATATGCATACCTTGATCTTGATCATCATCGTTATTATTTCTACTTTTTTTTGGAAAACATTATCCATACTAAAGTTATTGCTTGTGCAAGTCAGGTTTACTTTTCTTGCTTTAGCACTTCTTAGAAATATGTCCGCTGGGGTCTCTTTATAGCATTTCTGCAACTCTTGCTCCTCTTTACACGTGTCCGTTGAGGTATATTTATTGCGAGTCATGTTGGATGCACTTTACTTCAGTTAGATTTCCTTTGACGTTTAGAGTTAGTTTTAAATATGATTCATCTATTGGGGAAGTGAGATGGCTCCTGTAGTTTGTTTGAGTGCCAAATGGATTTGAAAGTATGCTGAGGAAAGTCCTTTCACCACTATTTTAATTTGGGCTCTTTTACAGTTTTCTGTTTGAGGATTAGAAACTCTCATTTTATAAGATGTTCAATATAGATTTTAGTATATCTAGGTAAATCTCTAAGACATTTTTTAGGATCCATTGAGACAGGAGTATGATTAAAGAGATATTAGAAGAAGGAAAGAATTAGTCATTATTCTTCCCTATATCAAGGGTAAGGGATCTAAAAGTGCTTTTAATGTTGTAATCATGTTGGAGTCTAATGGTCCTTTATTGCCTAATGGGTGATGCAAAATTCTAGTAGTTCTTTTCTCATATGTGAAGTTGAAGTTTCATTTCATATTGCTTTTTTGGTTTAGTCAATACAAACTTGGTCATTAGTTTGAAGTATATGCACACGTTATTATTAATGCACTACTTGTGATTATATGATTTTTAACTACTTTGTTACCTTGTTTATAATATTAGTGATTTCTTTTTCATTGTAAATGTTCTAATCTGATTGTTTCTATGAATTTAGTGCCCCTTGTCTTGTCGCTGAGGTGGTATCAAGGTCAAATATTTTTGGAACGACAAATTCTGGTCCCTCAAAGTAACCTTCTACCTTTTCAACTCTCTTCCTTCATTTTATGTTAGACTTCTAATGAAGTCTGCTTTTACATTTTTCTGTTTATTTCCATTATCGTGCTTAACTACATTAGTGGAGATGGCCCTTAATAGCTGAATAAAAAAGGGGTTCATGTAGCCTTAACAGAATTGAAAAAAAGGGTTCATTTGGCAAACCCCAAAATCTTTTTGTTGTTATTGCTGCTGCTTCTGCTGCTGTTTATTTCCATCATCAAATTGAATCCGTAGCTAGTAATTATGTTATTACTTAATTCAAATTGTATAATTCATATCTGACATTTAATACTTTATCTCAGTATTTTGTGTCTCTCAAGAGTGGTGTTTCACACCTTATTCCCAATATTCTTATACAAGTTTAAACGTAATTGTTTTGTTATCTTTAATCTATTGGAACTGCTAGTTAATAAAATTGAACGGAAGAAAAGGGTTTGATGTAACCGACCCCGAAATTTTGTGATAAAAGGCTTTGTTGCTGCTGTGTTTATTTCTGTTATCAAATTTTAATCAAATTAAAATCAATAAATATGTTATTCAGACTATATCATCCATCTACGTTATTTATTACTTTACCAGTATTTGTGTTTCTCAAGAGTGGCATTTCACACCCTGTTTCTAATATTCTTATGCAAGCTTAAAAATACTTGTTTTGTATTCTTCCATCCCTTTTGGAACTGCTAGTTAACCATGCTGTTTAATTATCGGTGGTTTTGAGCCACCATCATTCCTTTTCAAACTTTTTCTTTTTTTTGCTTTATAAATGCTAGTATCTACATTTTTTTTAAAGTTCACTATGTAGGTTGTCTGTTCATTCTATGGCATTTTATAATTTTCTTTGCTTAATCTGGTCCTTCTTTAATGGACCTCAGCTTTCTCCTAACTTGACCTCCACAATGCATTGTTGCCCTGCTAGTTATTTCTATTTCTAAATATCATGCATTCCATTTGAATGCATTATTAATTTTATTTCGCGCCACTAATTAACTTCAATACACCCAACAGTATCATGTTGGCCCTGTTTGCTCACTTTAAGTATTGGGAGTGAGGAAGAAATCAAGAAGTTACTTTCAATATGGAACTAAAGGAGAGGTTCTTCTTGAAGATCGAGTGTTTGTTTGCTAATTTTTGAAAGAAGGAAGTATATTTAAAAGTGAAGGAAGTATTATTTAATTGATTAAATTCTTACATATTAAATACAACTTTTGGAGGGGTAATGACGTGGATACGAGTAACAAATTTTTTTTGGCCTTGTTCTTGAGCTCCTAGAGCTCTTCCAAGCCGAAATCGGAAGTAAAGTGCCACGTAAGATCCATCTCATCATATAAAAAGTAACTTTCAATTTTCTTTTTGACTGAACAAACATATGTAGTAGTGGTAGTAGGCTACTTCCACTACTTCCATTTTACTTCCATGCAAACATAAACAACCGTAAAGCAGCTGCTAAGTTAATTTTGTCTAGTATGTATGCACACATGACTAAATTATGAAAAATAAATACGATATGCATTAAGGACTCACTTGCCAAAACACATTACAGCTCTATGATAGAAGTGCCCGTACTACATAGCTTACTCCTGTAGTAGAAAGAGACATTAGAGTTATCAACCTTCTATAGGGTTGTCCTTATGTAGATTGGGAAAATGCATTAGGAAACTAATACTATGACTAAAGTAACTTATGAAACAAATATATATGAACAACCTTGAACTCCTTGCTTAAGCTGGAGTGAAGATAACAATCATGTCTAATTTGTTACCAAAATTAGAATAACCCTTCGGGGACAACTTTTTTGGTCCTTGGGTATTGTACAGCAAGGCTAGTGTAATAGAGAAGAAAGAGAGACTGAAAATATAGAAGAGAGATGCCCTTGTTGAAAAAGGAAGAGAGGAGACTTTTATTGAGAAACTAAGTAGTAGACACTGACACAGTGGTATTTTGTTTTCTGGCATGGACACATGCAAAATTATAAAAAATAATCCACAATTCGGTTGTACCATTATCTATATAGATTGGGAAAATACATTAGGAGATTAATGCCGTAGGAACTTATATCAATGTTGAAAATAACTCGTTATGAAACCCGTTATGGTGCGTTATGAAACCTAACAGGGAGCCAACGTTACTTAATAGTCGAAAATAACTCAATAAACCGTAACGGTGTATTTTTTACGTTATTTTACATTATGGTACGTTAAATTACGTTCTGTTACATTATTTACAATAATTTTTTAAATAATTTTTATATTGATGTCGATCATTTATTTTGATTATTAACGAATTGCTGTAGTTTTTTCACTTGACAACTTGTTATTTGCTTATTTGATTGCTTGTGGCATTGTTAATTTGCCAGTTTGTGATTACATTTTTATTTATTTATTATAGTTCCTTTCAATTATTGAAATTTCTTACTTGCTGATTAAATTGAATTCTCAGCTAATCTAAAATAACAATTAGAAATAAAATAAATTGAGCATTATAAAATATGAATTACAATATTGATAATAATTAAAAATAAGTTTGAAATCTTATTTTTTTGTTTAGATGATGACTGAAATTATGGGTGTGAATGTAATTTAATTATGAAGATAAATATGAGAATTATTGTGAAACTTGTTAGAAATTTAGAATTAATACTAGGATATAAAATGTTTTTTAATTTTTTTATTTTTTAAATTCAATTTTCATTTTATAAAAATTATTTTATATAGTTTCATATTTATTTTTATTAAATAAAAAGAAAATTGCGTAACCTACATTATGCGTTACGCTATATACGATATAACCTAACAAAGATAAAACGTTACGTTACCTTTATCGATATTTTAAACATTGATTTATATTATAACTAAAGTTGATCTGGAAACAAATATTTTAGTAAACGAAGACCCTTGTTCTTGACACTCTTCTTTTTTGCTAACTTGTTTCAAACCTCTTAATAACTCTTTTGAGACAAAGCCTTTCCCCCCTGGTTATTGTGCGTTATAATAACCTGTATTTTCTTCTTTGTGCAAAGAGCAGCAGGCTAGGATAAGTAATGGAGTGGGGGGAGAGAGAGAATGAAGCAAAAAAAGAAAGAGAAATGCCTTGGATTGAAGGAGGAAGAGAGAGTTTTAACAAGAAATTGAGAAGGCTTTCATATAGGGATGTACTAGGATTTGTGATTCCAAGATCTTTGTGAGGAGCAATTTCTTTGATACATTGTTACAGTTTAGGACTCATCCAAATCTCAATTTCTAGCTTTATTCATGGAGATTATGAAAATATAGGGGAATGGATACAATAGGAAACTAATTCAGTAACTGTTGTGGATTAAGAAACTAAAACAATACAACCCTTAGTTCTTACGCTTTGCTATACCTCTTTTGTCATCTGATGCTCTCTTAGTCTGATTCTAGTGTTTCATTTTCTCGAGCACTAACGGGAGCTTTCTTTTTGGTGCCTCTTCCCTAGATAGAATGCGTCCATCTAGATATTTCACTGTTCTCCAAGTATTTGGTGCAGCTTAAATTTGAATAGGAGATTGGTATGAGTGTCAATAAGCAGTTGCTGTAGAAAGCTATGCAGTAGAACTATTGAGAATCCAGGACATGCAAAATTATAGATAAGGATCTCCATGGTTCCTCCTGGACTGCTTCTCTAAGGATAGAAGATGGGGAAGCTTGTAGAAGACATGGACACTTTTTAAAAAAAAAAAACCTTTCTTGGGTTTCTCTATGGTTGATTTAATTGTTCTTGCAGGGAGAGGCAGATTCAACATTATGGTTGTGGACATTACTAGGATACTTGGCATTTGCCCGGAAACTGGTTCTCCATAGGTGGAGCTAGACTGTGTTCCTTATTGGTGCATGATATCATGCTCCACATTTGACATATAGGTTAAGTTAGGTCTTGTCCTCTCTGGGTTTGAACCGAGCCATCTGATGCATGAAATTTAGCCAAGTTTCAGTTCATTCGACTAATTGGCTCGTGACCTAGCTTGGAATGTTTGATCATTCTTATCTATCACGCCCCGCTGCTGATATATAGTATGCGAGCATGTGTAGCAGGTACTGGCAATATATTTGGTTTGAATATGCTAAAGCCTCTGGTAGAATATCAATACATTTGACACAATAATACTCAATAATAACAATATAAAAATTTGACAAAAGTTTGATTTTTTATTTATTGGAACGGAGATTGGATACAGTTGAAAGAATAATAGAATACAATAAAAGTAAATAAGAGGAAATAATATAACTCTAATGCTTTGTTGGGTTTTAACTTACCAAATTCCATGTCAGGTTCGGCATGTCCATTAGAAAGTCTGAGTATGTACATTCAGGTCGTCAGATTGCAACTAAAATAATATACACAAAAAGTATATGTAATATAACAGGTATATCCAAACATAATAATAATACAAGCCTTAGAAAATATTAATTAACATGTAATGATATTAACTGATATAGATTAAATCTAATGTCTAAGAGCAGTAGTATCTTTATTTTGGATGTTATGTATTGGAAGAACCAATCGATGAGATACCACTGTTTCAATTGTCTACTGTACAGACTAAGAAAATGGTCACATGAATTGTTCGGTGTTGAGTCGGACCTGTAGTCAGGCAAACATAAGTAATTGGGTATGATCCAGCAAATCATTATGCACCCATGGTGTGCGAAAGATTCAACTGTAAAGCTTAACATGTTAAAGCCGAAACAGAGTATTTTTCCATTATCCATTTCTTTCTCCAACCTGGTGTTATTTTAGTATAGTCATGTCAGGTTTAATTCTAGTTCTCGTAGGTTATATGTAAATCAGATCATGTGCAATATTCCAAGTCGGTTTTACTAGTTTGTTAATAGCATGGTTCAAAGAGGTTCGATTTATACCTTATTAAATAAATCACAATTGTTTAAATAAAAATTTTACCGATTTGAGTTATCATAGAGATATCGACCAGATAAGTATATGGATGCTGGGAGGTATTCCGTGCGATACACATTCCTTGATTAGATAACCAGTATATAAGCCAACTTGCCTAGACACCGACTAAAAATGATATCGCAAATAATATTTTTCCACGATTATATCTTTTCGTGATTAATCAAATATTATATATATTGAATATTCTAAAATCTAGCTATACACTATGATTTAACAAATTTTAATGAAAATTACTTAACAAATGTTATACATTTTTGATAACAAGAAAGATAATAAGTAATTGATGAATGCCTATAACATAAATAACAAATCAATTTACACAAAATAAATAATCTAACTGAAACAACTGTTATATAAGATAACATGATTAGTGAGTCAAAAAATAAACTCAGCTGAATTTCATTTTCTGATGTCGATCAACCCAACAATCTACACATTAAAATTATTTTTAAAATGTTAAAATAGATTAATATAAATTTATATGATTTTTAGAGATTTTCCAGTATTTTTAGGATATTTAATAATTGATTTTAAGACTAAATAATCTTAATTGGTTTGAAATATACAAATGGATTTGGATCTATCTTATTGGGTTTATAAAATGATAGATATTATTTTTAAATTATTAGGGTTATTGGATAGTAGGTAAACTACTCTTAGTATCTAATAAAATAGTTTAACCCAATAAGAAAAAGAGAGATAATGTCTTACCTCTTAACAAATTGTGAGAACCCAAAAATATGGAACATAGAGACAGAAGGTGTTCCTATTCGGCGAAGTGGCGACGACTCCAGTGTCGGCTCGGGCTAGATATGAGAGAGAGAGAGAGAGAGAGAGAGAGAGAGAGAGAGAGAGAGAGAGAGAGAGAGAGAATTTTATATGAATGACTATATTTGCAATGGAGTTAAGAAATGTGGTTTATATAATTTTTTAAACTGGGGGTTTAGACTATGAAGGGTTTTTATTTAATTTTGGAAGTTTAATTTTAGAATTAAAATGGAAAGTTAAATTGAGGGTTTAATGGTTGAATGTGAAGAGTTGGGAGTTTAGAAGGTGAAAGGTTTGGGAGATTAAAGAGGTGAAAGGGTTAGAAGGATAGAGAAGTGAATAATTAAATTTATTTATTTATTCATTTATTTATGATTAGAATTAAGAGTTATTACATTTTCCTTGGAGATCCTCCCTTATTTTTGCAGGTCTTGAACTCTTGATCTGTGACTACTTAGCTGAACAACAAATAAGATTTTTCTACCCCTTCTCCTAAAAAAGAAAAAGAGACCCTCTTCTTCCTAAATAAAATAGTCATCGTTTTTATAAGTTAGGTTTCATATGTATATAATTTCTTTATTATATGTATGGAACCAAAAGAAGAAATGTCAAGAAAATTGTATGTGAACCAATGAACAAAATAATGATCTTTCTTTGATGCGGTCAGCGTGACCTCCTGTTTAGAATCTTGAGTTTAGTGCTACATAATTAGTCAATCATTTCATAGATTAAATTTTGGAAGTAGAGAAAAATATATTGTATGAGAGAGAGAGCCTTATAATTTATGAATATGGTAAAGATGGTGTAGTTTTGCTAGCAAAGTAAAATTCCTGGAGCTGCTTCGAGGGAAGTCACAAATTAGTGGTTGGAAACCAATGTGCAAGTAACAATTCAATGTAATTCAAAAAATTGGACCTTGACTTGGAATATGTGAACAAATGGAATAAACCTCAAGTTGGTCAGTGCTAGAGTACATCAGACTATAGTCAATTAAAAAAAAAGCTAACTTAACTACTTTAGTCATGTTGGCATCTAATTTGCTATCTTTTCTTTGTTTGGGTGATGCCAATTTTGCCAACTTGATTGTATGCTGTTATCATTAAATGTACACCACTTCATTGTAAAAAGTGCCAAAGAGCAGTGGTTAAGCGATTTGTAAGCGGAAGCGGGCCTAGGCCACTTCGCTTTGGTCGAAAGTAGAAAGAAAAAGTTTGTCACTTTTTGTTAGCAAAAATTCTTAAAAGCAGCCAAAACTTATTTTCTATTTCGTTGGTACAGTTCATGTTTATTTTTGACATTGTGCTAGTTTAAAAAAAAACCTATTATTTCCTATAAACTTAAGGACTCATAGAAATCAATTGAAAATACATATTTATTTATAGAATTTTTCCTCTTTTTTGGCCAATGTTATGTGTTTTACCTTTTTAAAAAAAATGAGTTTTCTTGCTGTTCGCATATGACATTTTCTTGTGCTATAGCAGATATACTTTATTCTTTTACACTATATATATGTTGTCATATAGAGTAAATGGGGGCTAAAGTGACATTCTCGCTAAGTTAGCTAGAGTGTTTAGCAAAAACTTGTGATTTCCCCCATTTCGCTTAGATCAGATCCTATTACATTAGTCTCCATCCCGTCCATCCCATGGGCTTCATGAAAACCAAAAATTTATGGATTATAATGTTTATTTGCATCGGAAAGTACAAAAATGTTCTTCAAAAACTGCTTATTTTATTCACCTTGATAAAATCGCAAATCTCAATGAATTTTGGTATATGTGAACCCCAGGGGTGATCAATATTGAGCGTGATGGAAGAAAAAATTGGGAAGATAAAATTTTTGGTAGATACTAGCAAAATTAGCTAGGGTGTTACTTTAGCCCCTATTTACTTATATATATATATATATATATCCGGCTTTTGATCTTGGTGCATTTTGCTATTTGAGCCCCACTAAAAAGGTAGAAGCTAAAATGGTGTCTTATTACTTAACTCCACTCTCCTCTTTACACAACCTTGCACTACTTTATGTGTTATTATTGGACATGTTCGTGTACTGTTATTGCTTGTCAGGTCATCTCAAATGTGCAAATTATTTTGTGCTGACTGTTCTTTCCTTGTCCTCAGCTTAAGAATTTTCAAAAGTTTTTATTTGCTTATTTGGTGAACCAAAACCTCTGGTTTGACAATCCTATTTACTTCTGTTTCTGATATAGATATTCTTGTTACCCATCAAACTGTTAGTATGTATTGAGTCTAAGTGGAACTGCATGCATTATTATCTAATTCACTCCCCTCATCATTACTGCAATCCTGTTTCAACGTACCGATTAAGATCCATTCGCGATCTGAATCACCAAAACTAGCCGTTCGAGAAATAAATAGAAAAACTACTGACCAATTGATTAAATTAACTTTTTGATGTAGTCTTTTCTTATCTCTATGTACATGAATAATATATTCATACCTATCGAAATTACTTTAAAAATGCTCTCAAGCTATCACTTCCTTGAATGCCTATGCAGTTACGCCTACTGCCTACTTTCCGCGCATTGCTCAAAATAGCATGTCACGTTGCCGTATAAAGATAAAAAAAATACGAACTACAAATCAAGGTGTTCAATGAATCTGGTGTGTATGTGTGTGTGTGTGCATAAAGATGTCTTGCTCAAATAATGTTGGGTCAAGGGTTAATGTTTGTGCGTATTGAAATTTTCTACTAGGTATAGCTCGTGCTTTGTTGGATATTTCTTGGCATGTTTATCTGTTTTTAGCTTTTATATTTTGATATTTGGAAGCTATTCATATTGCATTGTTCTAACAACTTATTTTGCCTATTACGTGGGAGAGACTTGGATTTTTTAAATGACTAAAGCCTTCATGACCTTTTCCTTTTTTGATATTGAATTCTGTATTTGATCCACCATGATTTTGAGTGTGGGTTTTAAGTCTTGTATAAGGAGGTTTCTGTATTCATTTGTTGATTTGTTCACTATGCATGCACACACTTTTCTTTTGTGATATATGTAATTGTTCCACAAATTGATCCTGAATAATCAATACTGGATTGTTAAATTCTTTGGATGTTGAGATGGACACCAAGGCTGGTTCGGGAATGTTAAAATGATCTTCTTTGAAGATTAATAGAGAATTGAAATGCGTGAGTATCATGGTCTCGTGGTAAATGTACATCTTAAATTTGTGATTGAGAGGGAGCTTTGATATCTTCAGAAGGCTCGGCAAGAGTTTGCATTTTGTTAATGAGAAAGCTCTTGTGGATACCACATGTAGATTCTCTTTACTTGCCAATGACTAGTTGTATATATAATTGACTTTGTGTATAATTGACTTTGTGTAGTTGTATAGAGCCTTGTGGAATGTGTTTTTCTTTTTGCCTTTTGTCTTATGTCATGACAGATGCAGCTCCTACAACAAATCTTTTAATCTTCCCCCCTTTGTAACTCTTTTTTGGCATAAGAGAATTTTGAAGGTTGCCATTCCAAAACCTGAATCAATAATGTAGATTTCTTATCTACCATTCAGCCTATTAGATTTCATGTGGCGCCCTTCGCTTGTTCATACTTTCCAGGCCACAAACATGCCACCAACTTAGCAGGTTATTACATAATACGTAATTTTGTCAGCCTTTTTGTTGAGCATTTTCAACATGGGGTTGCACGTCATGTGTAATCCTTTTACATGGGAAACAACTAAGGTGGTAATGTTTAGTGTTGCCTATTAATAATTTCAATGGTTTTAACTGCCAAGTTCTCAAAATTTGTTGTCTGAGATTATTTTTTGTGCACAATTAATACCTCACAAGAAGTAATATTTGATCTTTCAGTACCACATGGTTGCTTTCCGGAAGACTTGGTCGGATGCTCATGGCTGACTCTGAGGAAAATGGGGATTGTTACCAGTTGACAACTTCAGGTACATTACTATTCTTACACGCATAAGTCTATATTTTCTGTTTCTCATGTAGCAAGCATATTTTACTCGTTAAGGTTCTACTGTTTAAACATAACCTGCATATCTGCTGTTACTGATGGTAATTTGTTATATCTTAAAATTTCTTAATATCTTAAAATTTCTTACTTTCATATACTATTTAGATATTAGATAGGTTTTTTTATGTTTAATTGTTTTTTTTATTATATAATAACATGAGAGCAATCCTAGATGTGTAGGCCGTAGGACATCTTACTAATGAAACTTAACATGGTATTAGAGTATTTAGATGTTAGAGAGGGTGTTTAAAGTGAGAATGTTTTTTCCTACTCTATAATAATATGAGAGCAACCCTAGATGGGTATATGTTGTCTTACTGTTTTGGAATCCTAGCACATTTTATTTGGTTGACTTTATTGTTGTTTTCTTCCTTTTGACCTTGGAAGATCTAATTAGGCGAGGTCATGCTTGTGAAGGTTATTTGTCAGATTTGAAATTAGAGAAGAAGTATATTTGTCAGATCGAATGTAATTTTTTTATCACTTTGCCCGCTATCGTAGATGTTAGTCACCATCAGGATTTGTTTCGGGTCTCTCTGTCTGATGAAATTTTGCATTTTCCACTTCTCATTCTGTAAGGAAAACTCTGTGAAATTAGAGAAGAAGTATCTTTGCCATGGAATCACCGAGACAAGGGTTATCTTATGGAACCGGGGGGTTTCCTTCCTCATCTGATCCTTTTCAATTAGGTCATGCATAAAGTATCATTCTAACTCAAAAACTGGGGTGTTCTGAAAAAAATCGACCAAATTTTTATGACATGCTATCAACCTAATGGCAAACATCTATAAGCTGGTGCCAATTATATGGCGAGGTAACAATTTAAATAGGGGGCCTTTGCATTAGTCCTAGAAGGCAGCTTGGTGCAGTGTTAATTAGGGACTTCATAATTCAACATTTTGATGTATCAAACAGTTAAGACACTTTGAGGACACTTATGGAGAATCCATGACAAGCAAAGTTGTGAATAAATATTTATCAAACTACTGATTCATTGTTACCATTGTTTTCCATGTCCGTAACCTTATTTGAATACACAAATATAAACTATAGCCTTCTCTCTGTGTAAAATTTTGGAATGTCTCATTTTGAACTGTTGTGGAAAAATAGACACTCGACAACCGAAGCCTGTGCTCAAGTAACTTGGGCTAAATGACCTACCTTATATGCCAAGACAGTTTTTGCTCATGGAATCTGGGAGCCTGCTTAATTACTTGCTAGCTAATGGTTCAAGAGTAAAGATGAGATACTTCACTTTGTATCTTTTTGTTAATCTATAAAGCGCTTCCTCCAAAAAAAAGGAAAAGAAAAAATTTGTGTAATATCAAATTTTAGCAGCAACGAGTTTAGTGTTGTGAAGACCTAACAGGCCAAGGGATTATGAAATATTTTCTTTCGTTGCTTAGAATTTCCTTGTCCACCTCAGATAAGCTTGTTAGTATTTGAAATATAATGTGCATATTTTTTAACATAAGCTTTTTATTTTATACTTCACTGTTCCATTTCAGTGCTGGACTATACCATTCAGCTTGTGGAGAAAGGTGGGGATGACAATTTGGCTTCTGCTCTTGTGGTATTTTCTCTTCAATATGTTCTATTTAACCATATGCATTGGAAATACAAATTGAAGTATCCTCGCTGGAGACTGACACTAAAGGTACCAATTAGTTTTCTTATTCTTCCCATTCAATAGACTGTCATATCATTTGTTTTATACTTACACACAAAACAAAATCTTCACTTAATCTTAGCCTTTTGCAAGCTAGACTCTCTTTTGGGTCCCTAAACAGAAACCTATCAGGCCTTCTTCGGATTGTACACTCCTAATTAACATATTTTGCTTATTTCTCCACGAATGTCTACTTACTTTAATTCATTAACTTGGTGAAAAAGTTACGTTATAAATGTTTTTTGTTCTAGGTGTTAGAAGTTATGAAGAGTTGTATAAAAGCAATCCAGGTTAATCATAAGCTTGGTTCGATGATTCGGGGCATTTTATTCTTAGATTCTTCAATCCACAATATTCTTTGTCAGATTGTATGTATATCACCTACAGAATTGGAGGTCAGTGGAAACATATGTCCAGTTTATAAAGCATCTTTGATGATTATATCAGAATGTCTATCACCTTGGTAATCAAAACCTCTGACAATATCCAGAGATCAAATATCAGTCGCCGTTATGAATTGAAGGAGATAGAAGGCTTACAGCAGGTTGTTTCTTCTGGATTAGATATCGTTTACAGTTTGCTTGCTGACTTCTTGGAGGTATATATATATATATATATTTTTGTTACAGAAGCTCGAAGTTAACATATTCATTTTTTGTGGGCTTTGTATTGTTTTGAGATAACATTCTTTTCTGACTGCTACTTTTACATTATTATTGCATATGTATGTATTCGAATGTTCCTATTATGTAGAACTACAGGGTGAATTCAACTACCAATTCTGATAGTAACAGTAATATGAAACCCGTTACTGCATATTTGATGTATTTGTTTGGTAATTAGAAGGCTAATTAACATATGATGCTAACAGAATTTGTGACATTGAAATGGATGTTTAGTAGGAATACAAGGGTAATATGAAATCTAAGAGAGTGCAGCTGTCTCAATTTTACTATGCATAACCTTAATCTACCCGCTTTTCATGCTTGATGCATGTTGATTAAATTCTGATATGTTTTATGTATTCACAATGTAGTTTTGAGAAGATGGCAGTACAAATGCAGGAAATTCTGAAACTGTTTTCTTCTTGAGCAATTTGCATTCTGTTTTGATTAAATTCTGGCTTATGCAACTATGTGTTGCGCCAAATTCTTGCGAAGCATGGACACTTCAAAGTGAGTGCCGTGCACATACGAAACATGTATTGGACATAGAAACTTGAACCAACACTTGCCTGATATGTATCCGACGTTCTCGAGCTGTGTTCTATTTCAAAAGCTTGTGTGTCGGAGCTGTGTTGGCTTTCAGAAAGTCATAATGATCGTGTATTAGCATCATGGTATTTCAAAAAGTATTAGAGATGTCGAGCACCACGGACCCATGCATTACTTTAAAACATAGAAAAATTTCTGTTGACATGACAGTGGTGTTAGGCTAATTGAACCTAAACACCTTGCAAACATGTAATAGGCTTTATAGACTTGTATTATGCGAGGTATCTATCCTTTAAATCATTATGATTTTCTCTCTTTTACTTCTGTTTCTAAGAGAACTTGTTCTAATAATTACGAGTTTTTATTTCTATTATATATAGACATATGCATGAATACACATATAGTTATGTGATTTACGTCATCGTGTGTCTGTATTCTACTTTTTGAGGATTTTTCATGTCTGTGTGTGTGTTGTATAATATCAGTGTCCCATGTTTGTGCTTCATAGCCAAATCCTTAAGTTGTATGCAGGGACTATCTTATCTAGATTGATAGTCAGATAAGATTACATATTAGTTTTATGTGGTCCACTGGGGTTCTGTATTTAGTCAGATAGCAAACATCTGATCTGTCTTGAACTTGTTCTTAGTTTTAGTCCATTTTCTATGGAGAAATTTTGTTAAGCTCCTTCGACCGATGAGTTCATGAGTAAAGCCTTTATTGTTTTTCACCGTTTAACCGGCTTTATGTGGCCAGACTACGGGCCGTCTTTCCTCCCTTCAAAACTAAAATTTTCTTACTTCTCGTCACTGTGCAAGTGAAGTATTCTTTATAGCTTATGCCTTAATTACTGCTTTGATCGAATCTTCTCCTTAGCTTTAAAGATGCTTCTCCTTGTTTTAAAAATGACCATTCTGTTCTTGCCTTGCTGCTTTAGACTAAAGCTAATGTCTTAATGTTTAAGTATGTCGCATTTGTTCTTAACTTACTGCTTTTGCACAAATTCCATTTAAACTGCTTCTATCGTTTTAAATTGTACCTATCACTGCTTTTAATCATCTCATATATTATGCTTTATAGAGAAACTAATTTCATACGTTGATGATGTAATTTCAAGCATAGTGCTTCCATGGCAAATCTGCTGCTTTCTGCCAATGTTGCTACATTTAGGCCAAAGTTGTTTCTTCTGTTCTTTTAACTATACTTGTGGCTGTACAAAACTAAATCTATGTCTAGGGAAGACAGTCAAGGGGACTGGAAGAATTCTAAGAAACTCTCTCCAGTAATCTTGCCTCTCCTCATTATGTGGCAGGAGAGTAGTCCACAGTTACAAGCTGACGGGCAGCTGAATGCACTGGATCTGACCCTAGTTTTTTTTTTTTTTCTATTTTTGGTAGAGGTTAAATTCACTTCGTGAAAGTGAAGAAAATGGAGAAGAGAAGCATAAGGAAAGACTGTTGAATTTTGAATCATTCTATATTGGATTGGGAACTAAAGCTTATTACTAATATAGCAGTTTCTTTAATACCATTGCAGTACGTTAAATAAAAGTGGAATACATTTAGTTGTATAGCTGTTAATACATACATAAGCAGCATTTTTAGTATTTAAACAACATATATTTCATTAGCATAGGAACTTTGAAGAATAACTGTTAGCATTAGTGAAATGCGCTTGAAGCAATGGGGTTATGGGTGAGCAATACCAGAGTCACGCTAGTACGCTAGGCAATACGGTGGAAGTGAAGATGGAAAAAGTTTAATAGGCTAAAGGTTCTGTAGGTTATATCTGATCCAAGTAGCATGGTATACATGGTACCCTGATCGGCAAGGACTACCCTATAAAGTTAAAAGCTTCTCAGTAGGTTTGGTAATGGGCCAGGAAAGGTATATTTATTACCAATGTTTTAAGAGATGCTAAGGCAGCCAATGTTTTATGAGACACTGAGGCATCCCCAGGCCTTCGCTAGGCTTAAGCACCCAAATTGGTTGTTGTCAAGGCTAGATCTCAGAATTAGTATGGCCGATGGTTTGGCAATTGGATATATCATGTTGCAATTTTGAAGAATACTGATACTATATTGGCAAAATATCAGCAACAATATCTCTACCGATATTTCCGTATCTATATCGTATTATAAACCTCAAAATTTTATACAATATGTGCGATACACGCATCGGTATCTTCTGATATTTAAAACCTTGGTTGTTCTAAGAAAACAGAAATTGGCAATATTTTGTGGCCACTCTCACTACGCCTTGCTTGCTTTCCCTTGTGATGCTTATTTTTTACTTTATTTAAAAATGCAGGAAAGAGGAAATCTCACCTAGCAGCTAGGGTTTCAGTCTGGCGTCCAACGCTTCCTAGTAACATTGGTTATAATACATAGTTAAGTAAAGGTTTTCATATTATATGTTTTGTTTGTGTTTGTATATTGTGCTCTTAGACTTTTTAAAAAGATAAAAAATCTTAATTATTAAATTGTTATATCGAATAGTATTCCAACAGAAAAAGTGACTTGAGCTTAACAGTTAGAGGTTCATTTGTGTATTAGGAGGAATTTTTCCCCCATGAACACGTTCATTTTTAATTAACTAAATATCTCATTTGCTAAAAATCAAAGTATGGACAGGTGGGTTAGGGTCAAAGTATGTACTGCTTAGGAATATATTTATTTGCTAATATAATGGTTGATCATAGGAGGGGAACTTATCAACTTAGGACAAGTTAAAATAGCGAAAGGAAAACCGAATAAAATATGAATGAAGGTGATACGAAAAGATATGGATTCTAGATGTTTAAATGAGGAGATATTACTTGATATGAATGAATGGCGAAGGATTATCAACGTGATCGATTCTGCATGATTCGCTTTTGGTTCATGTTGCCTATCCCAAGTACTTGGGATAAAAAATTTAGTTATTGTTGTTTTGTTGTAATGGTCGATCATAGCTCAGTAAGGATTTTAAGTCAGTTTGCATGGACTATGCTTTTTATGAACAATCTTCTTCATTTCCTAGCAGATCTCAGTCCTTATAATTCTCGCCTTAACCAGTCTGGAGTTAGGTGTAGCTACATGTTTTTATGATCTCAATCTGTATTTACTTGAACAATGCTACAAATCTCCATAAAAACAAATAATTTAATAGTTGATTAAAAACAAGCAGCCTATCATTGACTCAACATTGTTTTCAGTTCGATTCCCATTATAGATGATGTGGCAAAAAAGAATGATTCAACGAGATATAACATGCGTCACTTAAAATTTATAACGTGTCATCAACTTCTAGGGAATGTTCGAAAGTGAGAACTTTCTCTAATAGAACACTGTATTTCTCTGAAGATTGAGGATGAAGAGGAGATCCATAAGAAGAAGAAAAAAATCTTTCTGAGAGAAAATCTAAACAGTATGCTCTGATCAGTAATCGTGTCAGGTTTGTTGAGCCATACATGAGTCTTGTCAAAGTTGACCCAATGCTAAGCCATCCTGGCCCAATGGCCACAAGTTGGTGCTTGATGGTAGAATGACAACACGTATAACAACTCTGATAGATAATTTTCACGAGCTAGAAATTCTGGGAAAGCTGCATGACAAGTGAATATTTTGATAGATCTTTCTTGTTTTTTTAAAGGATTATTTAGAATAAAATGTTTGAGTCAGCTGACTGGAAAAGTTTAATGAGGGCCAAGGTTTATTGAATATTGATGGGTAATTAAATTTCTTGACTGATTATTTATGGACTATGAAAAATTCATTTTGTTTGCGCTTTGGGGAGAGCATTGGTAAAGTAATATGCTTCATGCAGTGGGTTGGAACCAGTGTTTTAAATACCGGCCGATATACCGGTATATCGGCCGGTATATCGGTAAAATTGAAGAAACGAGACGATATGGGTTTTTTTTTACCGTTTATCGTTTTGGACCGGTATGGGCCGATATATCGGCCACGTGACTATATATTGGCCGGTATCGAGATGAGAAATACCGGCCGATATTAGATAATATCGGTTAATGAGTTTTGGTTACGGATTAAATCCATTAACCCGTTAAAATCCGACCCGTTAAGAAATAAAACGGGTCGGGAGGGGGAGAAAGAGTAAAGTTTTCGCGTTTTCTCTCTCTCTCTCTCTCTCTCTCTCCCGGCGCGATCCGAGCGATAGATCGTTCCCGCGACCAAACCCTAACCCTAGATTCCCAAACCAGTCCTAAATCTCTCTCCGATTTTTCTTCTCCCACACTCTTTGGCTCTCTCTCTCGTTCTCTCCCCGCGATCGTCGGCCGATCAAGCCGAACGGTCCGAACCCTAATCCTAATTTCCTAATTGAGCCATAAATTTCTCACATTTTCTCTCTCTTTCTTCTCCGCTCTCCGATTGCTCTTCTCCCAGTCTGAGAGTCTTTAAAGGGTGCTCGCCGTTATCCAGTGGAGCAGTGGCCGCCGGCCAGGTAAGTGAACTTTGTTTTTTTCATTTTAGTTTGATTTAGAGTTACAAATTTCTTCAATTTATTTTATAATTGTGCTATTTAGGTTTAATTGATTGCGATTTATGTTAGAATTTTTTGGGTGTAATTTGAGGCGAATTCTTAAGTTGGGAGGGCTGAGTTTGTGATTGTACTATACAGTGAATTAGAATCACTGATTCACACTGAATCAGTGATTCGATTCACTGATTCAGTGTGAATCAGTGAACCGATTCACTCATTCAATGTGAATCAGTGACTTGACATTGAATCAGTGATTCGGTTCACTGATTCACACTGAATCAGTGAATCGAATCACTGATTTAGTGTGAATCAGTGTTTCGAATTCACTGATTTTGTGTGAGTTTCATGGTAGATAAAATTTGTAAATTTGTTTTAGTATTTACTATTTATGTGTATTAACTGATTTTGTGTGTATGAGTTTGTGTAAAACTGTAAATTTGTATTAACATGAATATAATTTGTGTGTATGAGTTTCATACCAGTGTTTTAACTGATTTTGTGTGGTTTGAGTTTCATACCAGTGAATACCGGTATTTTAACTTATAATGTAACTTGTAATTTGTAAATTTGTATTAGTATTTACTATTTATGTGTATTTACTGATTTTCTGTGTATGAGTTTGTGTGTAAATTTGTATTAACATGAATTTACTATTTTTGTGTGTATTCAATGATTTTGTGTGTATGAGTTTCATATGCTTATAAGTTACATTATAGTATGTGCAATTACAAGAATTACAAGTTACATTAAAGCTTGATTTCTTAATTAGATTAAGTTAATATAATTAGTAACTTTATTTATGTTATTAACTGTATTTATATGATTATTATTTTTAACTTAGATTATGTTTATTAACTTTATTTATATTAGTAAAAGCTTGAATTTTTAATTAGATTAAGTTAATATAAATTAGTAACTTTATTTATGTTATTAACTTTATTTATATGATTATTTTTTTAACTTAGATTATGTTTATTAACTTTATTTATATTAGTAAAAGCTTGAATTCTTAAATAGATTAAGTTAATATAAATTAAGTGCAACAATTATTTAGCTATTTAATCAATTAATTTTTTGTCTTTATTTATTAATTTTTGAGGTCAGAAATAGCTTGAAGGATGTCATCTTCTGGTACTTCCAATGTCCAAGAGAAGCGAGGAGGTAAAGATCTAGTTTAGGAATGGGGAAAAAGTACCCAATAAGCCCAATAAAGTGGAGTGTAATTTCTGTAAGAATGAATATGGGGGAGATATTACCCGCTTGAAGGAACATTTAGGTCATGTCAGCGGGAATGTCAGAGACTGTCGCCTGGTCCCAGATGACGTGAAACAGAAAGCTCTGTTAATGCTTAGTAAAACTAGAGAAGTAAAGGAAGGAAAAGCAACAGAACTTCAAAATTTGTTAAAATAATTTCGTGTTGGGAAAGAAGAAGATGAGGAGACAACTCGAGAGGAGTCATCTTCTCGCAAAATAACATATCAATCTTCCCGCAAAACAACAGGACCGATGGATCAATTTGCTATTGATCGGTCGATAAAGCAGTAGAAGCAGCTCAAAAACAGTCTACCGTGCCATTAACCTCCAGAAAAAAGGCCAGAGACGATGCAATTCGATATATTGCTAGGTTTTTTTATGAAGTAGGGCTTGTATTCAATATTGCTACGCATCCAACTTTTATGCAGATGGTCCAAGCCATTGGCATGTATGGACCAAACTTACAGACTGCTAGCCCATACGAGCTAAGCGAGACTTGCCTCCAGAGAGAGATCGATGAGACAAATGCAACTCTTGAATCATTCAAATGGAGTTGCTGAACAAATTGCTGCACTTTAATGACTGATGCGTGGTCGGATCGGAAAGAGAGAAGTTTAATGAATATCGTTGTACATTATCCGGCCGGTACAACCTTCTTTTTGTCTCAAGATGCATCTTCTGAGAGACACGATGACAGTTATATCCACAAATTTGTGGAGAAGTGAATGAACGAGATTGGCGTGGAAAATGTTGTACAGATTGTGACAGATAATGTCTCGAACAATATGACTGCAGCAAACACATTGGCTCTGACGCATCCAAATATATTTTGGACACTTTGTGCAACAAATACAGTTAATCTGATGGTTGCGGATATTGAAAAAATTAAATATATCCGAAGTGCAATTATGATGGGGAGATCAGTCTTAATGTACATATATAGTCACACCAAATCTTTAGATATAATAAGGAATGCGATTGGTGGAGAGCTAATAAGGCCGGGTACAACTAGATTTGCCACGATATTTCTCTCTTTATTATCAATAAGAAAGAAGGAGCTGTAACATATGTTTATTTCTGATGACTGGATGGATTGCACTCTGTTCAGAACAGATGCAGGCAAGAAGGTATTTATTTAAATTAATAAATATTTTTATTTTATAATTTTAAATTATACGTTATTCATATTTTTTTAATACATATTTTTATAAATGTTTAGGTTGCAGAAATAATTGCTAGCAATAAATTTTGGGACAACACAAACATTGCCCTAAAAGTATTTATTCCACTATTGAAAGTTTTGCGTAGAGTTGATGGGACAAGGTCCCTTCAATGGGCTTTCTGTATGGTGACCTAGAGACTGCTAAAAAGGAGATAAGAGATGCTCTAGGGGGTGAAAAGAAAAAATATCTTTCAATATGGAAGATTATTGATAGGAGATGAGAGGAAAAACTTAAGGGTCCTCTGCATAGAGCTGGATATTTCTTGAACCCTCTGTATTACTATGCGAAGCAGCCTGAGATTGATGCTGATTGGTCGTTCATGTCGGACTTCGTTGACGTGATGCACAGATTCTATCCAAATGATTATGATAGAATTGATAAGATTGCACAACAGCTCCCAATGTATAAAAATCAAAATGGATCATTTGGAATGTCTTTTGCAAGGGCAGCAGTAAAGAGAATTATTAATCAAGGTATGCATTTCAATTTAAGAAATGCAAAATTCAATCTATTTTTAATTAAAGAAACTATTAAATAACTAATAACTATTTCTAAATATTCATTGCTAGTTCAATGGTGGCAATTCTATGGGACAGATGCTCCCGAATTGAGGATTGTGGCAATGAGAATTTTGAGCCTGACAACCAGTTCTTCGGGTTGTGAACGGAACTGAAGGACATTTGAGATGGTATTACAATTTTAACTTTTCTAATTAAATATTTCTCTCCTAAATAGATATGTTCTAAACGAACTTTATGTGATTATCTTTTATTTAGGTGCATACGAAGAAAAGAAATATGCTAAGTTCCAAGAAATTGCATAACTTAGTCTTTGTCAAATTCAATGCAATGCTCAAAAGCAAATTTTCAATCCCAAACAGAGATCCAGTAGTAAGCATATAATGAAGAGGAAAAGGTCATCGAGTGGTTCATGCGTGAGAAAAAGAATGGCGATCCTTATGAGACCAGTGATGATGAAGTCTTTCTTGAAGAACAATTGACTTTTCGATAGGTGTCAATTGCTATGGGTGCTAATCCGAAGAAGAGAAATAGTGAAAAATTTAAGGCATCTAAGTCGAAGTGTAGTAGAATTTCAAAGTGAAAAGTATCATCATCTTCAAAATCTAAGCAGCGGCACGCATCAGATGACGATGAGGAAGAAATTGACACATTATCATCAGATTCGTCATCAGATGATGAGTAAGGCATGCCATCAAATGAACCAGTCGACTCTGAATCTAACTAGAAAATATATTGTAAAGACTGATATTTAAAGTTTCTAGCATGTTTCAAATAAACTCATTTAAAAGACAATGTTGTAATTTTATAAATTATATCACTTATATATTGTAGAAACACTTTCTTTTATCTTGAAAACTTATTTTTCCTAATTTTATGATTGTATGTCGCTTTATGCATATGCGAACGTTCAAAACGGTATCTGCAAATTCGTAAGTTGAATGTAAATAAGCTAATGTAAGTATTATAAACTTATTTTTTGTGTTTTATTATGTTCTATATAGCCAATTATATGATTATTCTTTAACTTGTATGATACTGATATGACACTCCAGTATTTAGGGTCATATCGCGATATGCCGTCCGGTATCCGGTAACCGATATGTAATTTGGCTGACCGGTACGAGACCGGTATCCGATATTTAGAACACTGGTTGGAACTTCATGAATACGTACTTGGGAAGTTTCACAGATTTCTTATGCAGTGATAACAATCAAAACTTTTTATATCAGGGAAATGTTTTGGATTTATGTACACAAAATGTTAATGTGCTTTGGAAGTTAGATTTCTCATCTAATAATAATGAGCAAAAATCCACTTATATCAGGATTGGGGTCTGAGTTAAATATTTTCATATGTTGTCTATTTCAGAAGAGTAATTTATACCTTTGCTAAAGTCCCTCGTTTATTATGAACTGAAAATCCTTTGATATTCACCTAAGTTTCTTCTTGACCGTTTGTTGTCATCAATCTTTGTTCTTTATGCAGAAGTACTTCCAGGTAGTTAATCTTATTGCTGGAGTATGCTATTCATTTAGTTTCTTTATTTGTAATTTCTACAAGGTAAACTAATGATTTCTTTTTCCTAGTGTGAGAACTATCAGGAAACATTTTCGAAGCCACCAACCTTCATCAAAACAATGCTGTCAACTACAACCCAGCCAATTTCTATAATTAAAGCAGCAGCGTCATGGATAAATTTCTTCCACAATTCTGTAAGGCCACCATCATCTTATCGGTATCTTTTTCTGGATCTTTATTTTGTGAAATACACATCAGACAGTCGAATTCAAACACCCCTGTAAACAATTGCAGTGATTGAACATTTGATATTATTTTACATGATATAGTTCACAGTGTGTTTGGGTTATATTTCCTTGCGGATCCTCTTTCTGGGTAGCTCGTAAACGAAGCGTATCCTACTTCCAACGCTTAATTTTGCATGGTACACATATAGAAGGAACCAGCCTTTTTTTTTCTTTGTTGACTTTTCATGGTAATCAGTACCCTCTGTAGTAAAAGTAGCTTGCAGGGTAGTCCAATCTATCATAGTTGTATTAAATGCAATTTTATATAGGCAAATTATATCAAGGCAATTCAGGTGTGCCTTTTGTGGTATAACAGTTTTTTCCCAGCTTCTGTGCACTTCCTTTTAAGTATTTTTGTTAAACAAAACCAATTTATCTGTGATATTCACGAGACTGCTCCCAACAAAATAGCCAGGTCCAACACACCTGCACACAGCATGCGTGCCAGTTCGTGCCTGATTGCATGCTGATTTGTCTTTAACATTAATATAAGGAGTATGTTGTTTCCCTTATCACCAAACCTAATTATTTTATAGATCAGTTTACTGAAATGGGGTTTTTAGTCCATTATTTGTAAGGCACATGTTTATATTAGACATACATATATGTGTGTCCTTGGTCGGGGTTTTGGACAGTTCCCATGTCTGAAACCTGTGTGTGGGTCGGGGAACGACACTCGTGTATGTGTCTACGTTATTGTAGCACTTTATCCTGATTTGATTGAAACGAATGAACTCTGAAGGCTGTCTGTTCACGGCCTCACAAAGTTTCATTTTGACATATACGATCATTCAAGCGTTGTAACAAATTTGGATGAACATCCTGGTAGATAAACTGCAGACTTGTTGGTAAGGCTGAGATTTGCAGTCACAGTGCGTTACTCCACATCTTTCAATTAATTAACCTTGTATGGAATGTAATCTGATTCCATTTGATTGTGATAGTGTAAATAGACTTATTTGAATAACATCTCATTAACCAAATTGAATAAAATGTCAAACCTATAAAAATGTTGCTCCTCATTTTATGTATCTGGCTGAAAAAGCTCTCTTACTCCTAGCCCATATTTATGTCTTCCCATTTAGAAATTGTAGTTGCACTGATGGTGTAATCTCTTGCTTCATTTGAATGCATAGAGTGTAGCAGATCTTGGTTTGAATGGCGGTACCTTCTAATACAAGTGGTGGAATACTAGTATTGATAGAGAACCTTCTGGAATTTATCAGATTTTTTGCTGCAAACGCTATCTCTTTTACCAATGCTATGACCCAAATCCTCTTGATGTATTCCCGGCAATTTCTATTTACTTGAAATTGCTCTGTGCTGCTGTTCTAACCATATGATTGTGACTTCCTGTGATCTCTTTTAGATCATACCAGTTTCTTGAAGAAACTACAGCTTCTAAAAATGCTGCTGTTGATTCTAATCTTTTATATTGTCTACTAAAACTTCTGTTACTTAAAAGTATTTATGCTTAGTGTGGTCATAGATCAATCTAAGTTTTTTCTTTAACACATCATGTCATTGACGGTTACTTTTTGACATTGATATGATGTCTAACATCACCATGTCAATTCTCTGATTTGAACTTATCCGAACATATATCTCTTTATTAGTTATATTAGTATGTATAAATTTTTTCCTTTGCTACAATATTCATTAGCATGTATGAGGTCATGTCTTTAAACCTTGTTCAGACTACTTCCGTGTATGCTTTTAAGAGAGCTTCTAAATTATATAAACAGGCAATTCAAGTGGCAGCTGCTAGAGTTTTCTCGAAACTGTGTGTTGTTGCATCAGGGGTCCAGCCATATAGAATCGAAAATGTTAGCCTTGACATTGATGCTGTGCAGGTCAATATATTTGCATCTCGAAGCTGATCAGATGTATTAGGTTGTAATGAATTTCATTTCTGAATAGTTTGCTCTTCTTTTTCCATCTTATTTTTGTTTTTTCAGATTAATGATTTAAGGAAAACCATCTTCGGCATTCTAGTTGAGAAAGTGGGCAGAAATGAGGATTTGCTGACGTCTATACTTGATCTTCTAATTTCTGCTGCGCGTTATCAGGTTTGTGATTCTATTTATTATATCATTCCTTCAATTTCAAAGAACTTCGTTGATTTTCTGAAAAATGATTGGTAAGCCATAACAGCAATATAACTATATTGAGTACTTAAGTCAATACATCGTCTTGTATCTATTACTTCGCTAAAAGGTTATTACTTATTGAGCAATATTGTAGGATGAAACAATTTGAATGGTTCGGCTGGTTGCAAATTTCTCATTCCCCTTGAGTTGGTGTTTTGTTCAACGCTAAAAGTGACCTTAGGAATGGCTAGGGCTTGTGCCAAGCTTCTTTATACTGGAATGGTATAGGGTATTAGAGAACCGATTATGGCGAGGTTAGAAATTTGAACCCTCAATTTGCAGCAGGAGAAACACCACCTTTGTCGGGTGTTACAAGGATACAAAAATATCTCATTATTCAATCAATAGCAGAGAAGCAATATGAGAGAAAATTAAGAAAAATATATTTGTGAAAATTTAAAAGCTTTGATTGCAATTTGAAATTTGACTTAATATGATAGTTTGTTACTTGGTGACCATGAAATTGTTATTCTAAGAGAATTCTAATTAAGAAAATTAACAAGGAAATGCAAATTCTAAACTGATTGGAACTTCTAACTTTCTAAAATAGTAACATCTAAATAAAAAGACTTAAATAAACGTTACAAAACAATTAGAACCATGCTGGAATTTATTAGGAAACCTGCAGGCAGCAAACGACATAAAATTGACATATGTGCCTTCATCCCATCTTATAGACACCTACGTCATACTCCCTGATCGGAGAAGACTTTCCATCAAGTCTTGATCAGTTTCATCACCATAATATGGGGAAAATCAGCCACATTGAAAGTTGCAGAAACTCTATATTCTCCAGAAAATTTCAACTTGTATGCAATGTCATTGATATGCTCCACAATACGAAAAGGACCATTAACTAGAGGGAAAAGTTTGGAGTAAAAACCAGTTGGGAAAAGCTCCTTTTCAAATGAATCCATACTGTTACCTTCACTGAACTTTGCTGGTTTTCTGTGCTTGTTAGCTTGTTTCTCATACTCCGTTGTTTGCTTTATAATCCTCTCATAGACCCCTTATGGAGCCTTTTTATTTCCGAATTTTGTTCTTCAACATTTCCACTAAATTTACGTATAGTAGCAAATGGAGTAAGATCCGAAGGACGTAAGAGGATGTTGACGATACACAAGTTGAAATGGATGTTTTCCAGTTGATTGACTTGTTAAATTATTGTAAGCAAACTCAGTACTAGCTAGTATCAAGTCCCTTTGATGTATATATTTACTAACAAAGCTTCACAAAAGATTTCCAAGGCTTCTATTCACAAATTCTGTTTGACCATCTGTTTGGGGATTACATGCTGAACTAAATTGAAGTTGAGTGCCAATTTTTGCCGAAGAGTACACCAAAAGTGACTTGGAAACTTTACATCCTGATGTGACGTGATAGTTTTAGGAATTTCATGCTGACACATAATCTCTTGAAAATAAAGTGCAGCTATATGAGATGCATCAATTGATCTGTTGCAAGACACACAAGACAGTGTGAGCCTGGATAATTTGTCAACTGCCACCACGACTGATCTGGAGTGAGGTGAATCTTTATTTTGTTTAGTCATAGGAAATCCAATTACAAAATCCATGCTGGCATCCTCCTCTGGTGCTTGTAGTACTGAAAGTGACAAGAATAATCCTGTATTTTGACCTCCAAGCTTGGCATGTGCAAGTTTGATAAAGCTTTACATGACATATTACATCCCTTTCCAAGTGAGGACAAATTTTTTTCCTCGATTAGTGATGAGGTTTTGTCTCTACTAGAATGCTCTGTCATGGGATTCCCATATGACGCCTTGTCTCAAAGAGCATTGGGGAACACAAAGCTGATTTTCCTTGAAAAGAAATCTATCTTGGCGAATAAATTGTTGATAAGATCCATATTCTTTGCTCACAAATCTACCCAAAATATGATTGTTGTATAATTCCTTATGACTTCAATCCAACAATCTTGCGTCATCGGAAGTGTGCATCAACGACGACTGAATGGATTTCTTACTTGATTATGTGCTCCTGATTTATGCTTGAAAGGAGTAGAAAAGGTTGAAGAAACTCACTCCAAATAGCTTGACATTGGTTAAGTTGTGCTTTGAATTCAGTGCTTGAGTTATTCATTATATGGGTGCAATAAATTTTTTTTTTTGTGTGTAGCAGCTAACGGCTCCAAAGTTTTGAGGCACATGTCATGGTATAAAACTCCTTTTCATACATGGAATACTTCAATGTGATATCATTTAACTTCTCACTGAAAAAGACAATTGCTCGTCATTCTTGACTGAGAATGACATCAATACCCAATTAGGCAAAATCAATATCAGACACCAATTTAAAGTTTGGAAGCTTTAATATCAGAGCTTTAGTGATTCGTCTCTTTAGTTCTTCAAAGCTTTGATGTTCCTTGTCCACTCATTCTGGCTGCTCTTTGAGCATTCAGTTATATGAACAATGATGGAGCTACAGTCTGATGATTCTGCTTCAAAAATGGTCAAACCATGAAACCTCCTAATTTCTTGCAAATTTTTCGGTGTAGGCTAACTAGTAATGGTGTTGACTTTGCTCAGGTCCATCTCAAAACCAATGTCGTTAGTAAACACCATCTAGCCGAGGAATACCACTAAAATCAGTCAATAAAGTTTACGTCTTGGGATTAGCAAAAAGTTTCTGCTTTCTCAATGTTTGGAAGACTTCTTGAAAGTATGCTAAGTGCTGTTCAGCGTCATGACTAGAGACTAAGATATCATCGAAATATACAACTATAAATTTGGTAATGTATGGTATAAATACTTGATTCATCAATCTCATAAAGGTATTGAGTGCATTAGAAAAGTCTAAATGGCATCATGTTCCACTCATATAGTCCATTACGTGTCTTGAATATATTCTCCCATTCACCACCAGGTCACATTCGAATCTGAGGATAGGTGTTACACGTTGGAGAACACATGAGAACCATGCAACCGGTCAAATAAATCATCTTGGTGCATAATAGAAAACTGAATTTTAATTGTGATTTTATTCATAGCACGGCTATCAAAAAACATTCTTCATGATCCATCTTTCTTCAGTACTAGGAAAGCGAGTACAGCAAAAGGACTTAACACTTTCCTTCACCAAACATTCCAGAAATTCACCAACTTGATGCAACTCTTTTAATTTCTTGATGATTCATGTGATAGGCAGTCTTGTTAGGGATAATTGCACCAGGAGAGAGGTCAATTGCATGTTGGATAGCATGCATTGGAGGCAAACCAGCTAGGAAAGCGAGTACAGCAAAAGGACTAACACTTTCCTTCACCAAACATTCCAGAAATTCACCAACTTGATGCAACTCTTTAATTTCTTGATGATTCATGTGATAGGCAGTCTTGTTAGGGATAATTGCACCAGGAGAGAGGTCAATTGCATGTTGGATAGCATGCATTGGAGGCAAACCAGCTGGTACTTCTTCAGGTAGTACATCAGCAAACTGTTTTGGAAGTGTCGGATTAACTTTAATCAACTCTCCACCCTGTCCATTCCAAGTTTCTAAATGTCAGATATCGGGATTATATCAAATATGTTATTTTTATATCGGATAGTAAATATTTGACAATATATCAAGTATATGAGCTCATATTAGGCTTTCATATGAAACATTATACATAAACAACAAACATACATTGATACCTTAAAAGTGGTTTCATTTCATCTATCTAACTAGTATGGCATTATATATATATATATATATATATATATATATATATATATATATATATATATATATATATATATATATATATATATGAGAAAAATAGAAATGAGCTGACAGCTCACGCAAATTACTTGAGCTGCAATTTATTTCCACTACAAATTTTTTTTGGATTATGATCTCGACCCCCTAGGGTTCACTCATATCCAATTTCTTGGATTTTAATTTTGATTTGATCCTCCATCAAGTTAACGCAAAATTAATGATTTTCAATTAATAAAACATTTTGTATGCACTTGATGAAAGGGTAAATGCACTCTAAAACTAATGAAATTTAATCCTAAAGAATTTAAGGAGTTAGAGATAGTAATTGTTAAAAAAATTGAAGAAAAATTATTAGATCATTATAGTTTTGCCGCTAGCTCACGTAACTTGTCATGAGCTGGCGGCTCACCTACAGTAATCCCTATATATATATATATATATATATATATATATATATATATATATATATATAGGGATTACTGTATGTGAGCCGCCAGCTCAGGAAAAGTTACGTGAGCTAGCGGCAAAATTTTAATGATCCAATGATTTTTCTTCAATTATTTTTTTTACAATTACTATCTCTAACTCTTTAACTTCTTTCGGATTAAATTTCATAAATGTAGGAGTTCATTTACTCTTTCATCAAGTGCATACAAAATATTTTATTCATTGAAAACCGTTAATTTTCTGTTAATATGATGGAGGACCAAATCAAAATTAAAACCCTATAAATTGGATATGAGTGAACCCCAGAAGGTCGAGAACATAATCCAAAATAAATTTTTTAAAAAAGATTATTGGAGATAGTGGAAATGAACTGCAGCTGAGGTAATTTGCGTGGCACGGCAGCATTCTATGGTTGCAATCTAAAACTTTGGTTGATTTAATAAAAAGTGAAAGAATTTAAGTTTTTCCTTATATATAGGAATGTAATTTTGTCTGCACAGAAAATCTATTTCTAAGTTAAACACTCAATTAAAAAATAAACTTTATTGGCCTATATATCAGATGATAATCGAGTTTGTATATCAGGTGATAATGTGAATGCCGATTGATATACACACAAAATGATAAGACTCTTTTTTAACGTATCATTGCAATTGTCCTTGAAAAACAATATACTGGGGGATGTATCAGCTCTATGAGGGATTTAGAACAATGGTTCATTCTCTAGCATTTCTAAAAACACCATATCGTATGCCATTTTCTGCTCCTTGGAAGCTTTAGTGAAATCTGATTTGCTAGCAAATGCATTTGTTTGATAATATTGTATAAATAACGACACTATATAGAATATAGTGGTAGCATTTTTCGACCCTAGCCACTAGAATATTATACCTTTTATAGCGTTTATCAATTTTTGGGCAAAAATTGGCTATATAGCGGGTCAGGTCAGATCTGATATTGCAGGTGCAATTGTTGGCACCAAAAATCGCCTGAAATGCACTAATGTCGGGTCCTTATTACTGGGTGAAATTTTTCTCTTATCAAGCCCAATTGACCAAACCTAACACGGTTCTACAAATATCAAACTAAGCCTCAATCCAGCTGGGATTTCTTTCCAATTTCCTCGTCTTGCTCCTCAGTCCCGCAGGCTGCAACAATCGAAGGACTGGCTCATCTCCTTTCTCCACAGCCTTTCAGTAGTTGAAGAATCTTAGCCTCGTTTCTTTCCTCTGCGGTCCTGCAGCAATCGAAGAACGTGAAGGATCGCCCCAACCCTAGTTTCTCTTGTCTCTCTCCTCAGCAAGGTAAATCTTCATTTCTCTCTCATCGTTCTCCTCACTCAGCTTTGCAGTTAGCAACGAGGAAAGCCGACAAAGCCTCTTGCCTCTCAGGTTCGCATCCAGAAAAGAAGTAGCACAAAAAATTTACCTTGTCTCATACAACAATCTAAGAGAAGAAGCAACTCTCTCTTCTTTCCTCATCTAATAGCAAAGCAAAGTCCTACTTCTAGATTAGGTATTCAGACGGTTCAAGCGACGGAGCAATGTGGCATTTGTGAAGTTTCAACAATTAGTTAGTGACTGTATTCATAGGTTTAATGCTATGTTGAGCGAAATATATCTTGAATATTTATATTATATATGATGTTTTATATAGGTTTATATGATATATGCAGAAGTTATCTTATTCCGTATTTGATTTAAGACATTAAGATATGTATATTTGTAGTCCACTATTGATATAGATATTTATTAAATATTCCTAATTTCTTCTTGATAATCGCTATGAATTTTTTTTGCCCAATATGTCTGCTATAACCAATATTTAAAACCTTATTCATAGATGAGTTAGCTGCTGGAGAGTTGAGATTTAACAATTCCAAAGTGATCATTTTGTCTTCATCAAGGAAGTTTTCCAGTAACCATCATTGATAACTTGAAGATCATATTGCTATGGTCATCCCAATAACAGGTGACAAGCATCCATAAAAACAAAATTCTGCTCCACGGTGCATAACCAATCAATAAAATCTGATTCCAGATTGCATTTTCTGCATTGATATCTTCATGGATGATGATGGCAAATTTCTTCTTCTAGTGACGATGAACTTTCTGCTAAATGGAAATGATTGATGTTGTTGTCCGATTGGCCTTTTTCAGATTCATGATCCGATTCTTAATCTAAATTGCAATCTGAATGATGATTTCTTTTGCTGTTACACATCCGAAAGCTGCTGTAGTTGTTGAACTTGTTTACATAATTCTGCAGTCTTAATGAGTGTTTTGCTGGGGTTTAAGTATATGAAGATAAGGAGGCATGATGAAAACCTGATGCTCTGATACCAAATAATAGTAGAATGGTATAAGTATGTGAAAAGTGATTGTGGAAAGGTTAGAACCCTATACGGACCCATCAAGTTCCTGCTGGAAAAACACTGCCTTGGCCGGCCATTCCAAAGATATACTACTCACTGTTCAGTAATCAAGGAAATGAAAGATGACAAAGAAGCAAAATATGAGAGAGTCTTAGAATTTTATTCATCAGAGTAACTAAAAAAAATCTGATTACAATTTCATTATAGTTTGTTACTTGGAATCCAAGACAGTTGTATTGTAATAGAATTCAAGGAAATGAAAGATGACAAAGAACCGCTCTATAAATTGACGAAGCAAATGAATAGTTTCTGTCGTCAATCGCCCTGGCATGAATCCAATTTGCTTCTCTGATATTTTAACAATCTGCCTCAATCTATATTTAATTACCCTTTCCTAAAACTTTATAGTATGATGCATGAGTTTTATTCCACGATAGTTAGAACAAGTTTGAATATCATTCTTATTCTTATATAGAGGTGCTAAGTTACTCTTTCTCTGTTCATTTGGTATTTTCTTAGTTTGTCAAATCTTGTTAAAAAGATTTGTTAGGCACCTCACACCAATCCCTCCTAAATATCTCCATATCTCTATAGGAATCTCATCTGGACCAACAACTTTTCTTGATTTCATCATCTTCAAAACCTTTTTTACTTCAGATTCTTTAATTCTGCGCATAAAACTATGATTCATATCCTCACACTAAATAGTAAGATCTCCTAAATCTTGAGTAAAACTACCATTATACAATTTATCAAAATAATCTCTCTATATTTCTTTAATCTCTTCATTTCGAACTAAAACCTCTTTATCCTCATTTTTAATACACTTTACAGTTTACACTATACAAGTTTTTAGGCTTTCTTTCTCTTATTCGAGCAATTATATATATATATTCTTTTCTGCCTCTTTTTGTCCAAATTTCTCGTACACTTGTTTATATAATTTGGTTTTTGTATTCCAAACAGCTTTCTTAACCTCCTTGGCTAGCTTATCTCTCAAAACTTGTTCCATTATTATTTTTCAAATCTCTATAAAGGTCCCGTTTGATCTTAATAATATTTTTTATCTCTTCGTTCCACCATGATGTGTCCTTACATAGTAGAGCACCGCCCCTCGACTCACCAAATATATTTTTATCTACCCAATTAATGCAGTTAACCATTTTGTTCTATGTTACATCAGGATCATTATGGTCCCTCCAATCTGCTTCTTATACTACTGTATCTATAAAAAATTTTTGATTACCTTCTAATAATTACCATTTAATTTTAGAATCTAATTTATGCTTAATCTTTCTAACTCTCTTTCTAATTTGAATATCAAAACTAAGAGTTTATGTTGGGTAACTACACGCTCACCTGGCACTATCGTACAATTGATATAACCACCTCCATCTATCTTCCTAGTTAAAAAGAAATCTATTTGGCTCGCACTCGATCTATTTTTAAAAGTAATCAAGTGAGAAACTCTCTTTTTAAACCAAGTATTCACTAAAATCAAATCATAAGATAAAATAAAATTTAGAATTGAGATATCTGCTTCATTTTTTTCTCCAAAAGCAAATACTCCATGTACACTATCAATCCCATTACTAGTTTCTACATGCCTATTGAGGTCATCACCAATAAATAGTTTTTTCTCTAGCGGATATTCTTTATACTATCTCATATAGATTCTTCCAAAATTGATGTTTACTAGATTCATTAAGTCCTATTTGTGGTGCATAGGCACTAATGACATTGAAAATATTTCTATCTAAAATAAGTTTAACCAAAAAAATTCTATCACCTTTCCTCAAACCTCCACTACATCTCTAAGTAATTGTTTATATATAATCACACCTATCCCATTATGATTTCTATTTCTATCCGTATACCAAAATTTGTAAATCCAAGGCTTTATGACTTTAGTTTTCTCACCTCCACACCTAGTCTTCTACACACACAAAATATTAACTCTCCTAATTATAATATCAAGTAACTCTGTTAATCTATCTGTAAGGGAATCTATATTTTACGATACCAACTAAATTTTATGTTCATGAGCTAACTTTTTTACCTCCACCTGCACATTAAGGTATGAGAACGCTCTTACATTTGACACCACATTCGGGCATCGATATGGAGTGTCGCTTCTGGGCGACGACCTAGCAACTCTCACACATTTTTTGCTACACCTGGACTTTGATGTAGTGCGTCGCTCAGTAGGGAATGCCCCAACAAAATTCATATTCTGGTTCATGTCATAATATGTGATAATGTTTTACGCTGGCTATCACCGGCCTACCACAACCTTGCTCGTTTATACAGGCTTGGAGATAAATCTTTATGCACAACACTGGCGGAGTTATATATATATATATATATATATATATATATATATATATATATAGAGAGAGAGAGAGAGAGAGAGAGAGAGAGAGAGAGAGAGAGAGAGAGAGAGAGACGCATATACATAAACATCCATATGTATGTATGTTAGGCCGGATTTATAAGCTAGTAGATCGGATATGATTTTATTGCATAACTAAAGAAGTTTCCATTTGCTGCGTACTGGAGTATCTCGCATCCAAGCCAATATATTGGTCCATTTCGATCTAAAACATGATTCGTTATAAAAACAAACATACTATGGCTAGGTATAAAACACAGAGATATTGGCCGGTCTTACCCTATACCTGCTGATATTTAAAATGCTATGCTTGTATTTGACTGCCCTATCGCAAAACTTTTTATTTCAGGGTAGGTATTTACTTAATATCTCTATCTTGCTTTATGCTTCCTGTGATTTTACAACATGATTTCCTTAGAGTTTTTTAGCATTTTCCCTTTATGAGCACCAATTAATAACTTTTCTATATTTAGGTGTTATCTTAATGTATTTACCATGTTTGCTGATTACTGCTTTCTCATATTATGTAATACACACTCGTCTCACTGCAGCCAACTGTCCTTGTTTCCTTGATGCTCACTGAGGAGGATATGAAGGTACCAAAAACTATTTCTGGCAATACAGAAAAGCAGACTTCAACAGCGCCTGTTCTTGAGCCTGTGCTCTCCAGAGCAGAAAGTAGCCTTGACTTGATTTTGAACATTGTCAAGAGGTCTGAGGTTCTTTTTAAAAGGTAACTAGGTATTGGTCTGAGGTCCTGGTGTTGCCACAATTTGATACGAATATACTGAAAATATTTGTGGGTTTTAACGTTTTCTACTGCATGTTTATTAATCAAATTTACTTCTAGTTTTCCCTAAAAGCTGGATTCTTTTCTTCTATTTACTTCTTTTTTTTATTATTTTTCTAATTATTTTTGTGAAAATAAAATATAAAAATATTCAGATATTTCTGACATCCAAAGTAACTAATTAATAATTTTGTTCCTTTAGACCATCATCCCAAGTCTGCAGTATTAAATGATGGCTCAAAAATGAACTGCATTCAGTGTCATTTTTATGAAAGTACTTCCAGAACTTACTCAAATCTCTTGATTTGTCCAGTGCTCCCCGGTCACTATTCAGTATTCTCTGCATGCTAAAGGCATTATGGGATGGGGGTGTCCAATATGTGCATATCTTGGAGAAGATAAGAAGTTCAGAAATGTTCTGGAAACACCTATCATCTACATTAGCAATTGAAGTGAAGATTGATCTTTCAGCTAATAATCTGAATCTTTCTGATGCTCAATGCACCTCATACAGGTATTTCTTCAAAATTCATGCCACAAGAAAATATGGTACCTACTATAATATTTTTTTATGGACGACAGGTACCTGTGTCAGGGTATGGTTTTGGAAGTCTTGGCACGTGAATTGTTCTTACAAGGGAAGATAATATGTAATGAGATACCTGAAAACAAGGCTGCTAGTGGTAACTCAAAGGAGTATGTTCCAAATAGATTGAGCTCGGAAACGTCAAAGTCAGATGTATCTCACCCGAGTGATGTCATATCAACTTGTTTTGCAAGTTCAGCTATTGAGAACCTTATAAGATCATACTCGTCTAGTGGATATGACAAGGATGTCATTCTTCGTGCTAAGGTGAGTAATTGGAATATTCTTTAACCTTAGATGTGAGAGCTTAAGCTTTAGTTTAGTGCTTTTTTGGAATTTTTCTTCCATAAAATAGAAGGTTTCCCTAAACTGTACATAGATCATTTTAAACCTTGAACGTTTCTCCTACCACATTATATGCAAGTTATGTTCTTTTCATTAAATATTCATTTTGGCTAATTTTTAGCAGCCTTCTTCTGAAGATATATGTCCTTTTTGTTGGTGTTTATGTCTTACATTATCTCTATAGACAATACAGAAAGAATCTGGCAGCAATCAGGATAGTTCAAGATCTTAGTCAAATAATATGCTGCGAATATGCTTGGCTCTTTTTTATGGCTGAAAACTTGAGTAGTTAAAATCTCCCACAACTAGTGGTTCTGATGTCTTCATTGAGTAATGAATATCGCTGAAAATGTGCATATTGATGCTTTCTCCTTCTGTCCTTTTAAAAATTTTGATTGTGTTCATATACAGGAGATCTTGAAGTTTAATTTGGTAAATTATTCAAAGTAATCTGATGCTGATCTGGCTACAATGAATGGAAATAACTTGCTGACATAATCATTTTATTTTGGAATATTTTGCGGTTGATTGGGTTATCTGTTTTGTTTTCTTTCCTCCATAGCTCGAGGAATGGAGTGGCATTGATGGAGCATAGGGAGACAAATTACATGGTCAATTCAAATTTTTGTTTTTGATTTGAAGGATAATAGAATTTGATCAATCATAGTCTGTCATTTAAGTTGACTTATTATGTGAACAAAAATGGCTTCTGGAATGCATAGGAAGAGTTAAAATGGTGAGGTTGAGCTATGGAGGTTAATTTTCTGCGTTCAGATGAGCAAATTTTGCCTTGCATGTGAAACCGCTAGAATGCCTTGAAATATTAGCTAGGAGATTTATATCAAGTGGTAATCATTAGCCAAGAAAATTATCCGTCCTAGATAATGAGGAAATTAGATGTACGACAAGGCTAAAGCCGGGTTGTCTTTATCTACAAAATTTTGAGCATTAGTATGCTTCGTAATTGTAAGTTGTAGTTTTGACAGACTGCTTAGAAATCTGAATCGGTGCTGCTGAATAATTCCTGCTGACAGATGTGGCTCTTGTCATGGGAATTGCAGAAACAAGAATGTTAGGTTGGAGGTGTGGTATAATTGAGTGTACGAGCTGCATTGATTGAAGACAAGAGGAGAGCTGTCTAAGATGAATATTGTGCATACAATGAAGAGCACATAAGGTCCCATTAAGCAGATGATTTGTAAGAGGGGATAATGAATGACGTGGACAAAAAGCCTAAGCAGTCATTGGGATGATCAGCTAACAGCTAATAAGGGCCCCTAATCCATATAGTTGGGATAAGGCATGATCTGTGTGATTATGCACTTGTGTTTTTCAGCTATGACTAGTTATGCCTGAATAGATGCTAATAGTCTTGAAGGGAGTTATGATTCGTAATAGCTGGTTGTCTTTTTGATAAGTTGTTTTTGCTGATTATTCAACTTTGAAAATGTTTGCATTGTTCAACTTTGAGGATGTTTGCATTTGACTCGTGGCTAGACATGTGCCAGAATGCATTTAATGATAAAAGTAAATTGTTCCTTTAAAATAATATGTTGACACTTCTCCCAATAAAATTTGATCCGTAACGCGTCAATTCATTTGTGTCGGATACTTGAAAATGTGTAAATAATATATGTGATGGATGTTGATGGATATATTGTTCCTCTTTAGACAAAAAGCTGCTTGTCTTTCACGTCAGACTAAAACTTGGTTCCTTCCTGTGTATATAGTTATATGAGAAATCAATTCTTAATATAAGTTGAAAACTATTACAATGAGAATTCAGATCCTGTTACAATTCCTAAAACAAGCGAATTCAAATCCTATTGTAGTTAGAAAATTAATTATTTCTTAACGTTCCCCCTCAAGTTGGAGCATATATCATGTGCTCATAGCTTGTTATAAAGTATTGCACTCTAAAAAAACTAAAAAGGAGATAAAAACAAAAAATCTTAGCAAGCTTCATTGAGAAGCAGCATTAGTAGCATATTTCATCAACCCCATTGAAATTGTTTTTTGACAAGAAGCAATAATGACTTTCGACAAGCAACAGTATATCTCTACTTTTAAGGAGCATACTATTCTTTTTTTAAGGAACACAATAGTATACAAGATAAAGCAATAAAAGGTATCATCAGGAGATGAATGGAGATGGTAAAAAAAGAAATTTTTTAGTGGAATTGCTCAGATGAGATTGAAAGACAAGGAGAAGAATATAGTTTTTTATATAAAAGTTTTTTTTTTCTTGAAGAACAAATCAATATAGAAGAATGAGAGAAAGAAGATGAGAGATTACAAAATAGAGAAGAAATATGAGAAAAGCATTTTTTTAGAACAATGGGAGAGAGATCAAAAAAGAAAAAAAAATAGAAAGAGATTAAAAAAGTTATTTTTGTATGGGTGACCCGTCATGTTTTTAACACTATAAAATAAGAGAAAGATATTGAAGGATAAGGAAAAAATGGTTAAAGCAAAAATGTATGGTGAGGAGAAAAATTCTTAAAGAGAGAGAATAAGTGTCTTTTCTTCGTTTTTTCGCCATGTTTGAGAATAAGATGAAATTAGGGTTTTGTTGATAGAGGAGATTCTTTTGTAGAACAGGTTTAGTATTGCTCTTATACCTTATTAGATTTTGGAGAAAATGAGAAACAAAATTTATAAGTAGTATTATTGATGTGCAATGCCCATGAACATTGAGTTACATGAGAATTCAATTCCTAGTACTACAATGAGTATTCAAATCCTCTTATAATAAGGAAATTGATGAACAAAATTGTTTGTAACACAGTTACAGACCAAGATTGTCAAAATGGAATATTTATCATGTATCATTTTCGATATTTATCTTACTGTATATTGTATCGAAAGATACATTTTATCATTAGGTATATGTAAGTAATCAAGCTCATAGCAATGTACATATCATATGAGCAAATTTAATGTATAAGTAAACAAACAACCAAGAACTATTATTTAACATATCATATCACATGATTCACTTCAAGTTGCAATTATATATTCATTTTCCTTATTCCCCCCCCCCCCCCCCCAACCCCCAAAACTGAACAATTACTTTCCATTTCTAATCATCATTCATTGTTTACAATTGCATTAAGTTACAAGATCCTACCAGTAATTATAAAAATTCTATTAGATATTGAATATCAAGAATATATAACTAATTGATTATAATTTCGCTATTACCTCTTCTTCCTTTTTTGATAGAGCCTCTTGTTCCTTCAACTTTAAATCATATGGAAAACCATCCACAACTTCTACTGCAAGGTACCTTCATAACTACCATTTATAATCGGATTTCATATTCCATAAGCAAATCAGATTATATATTTTTCATTCTATTTCCTTTTTTTTGCCTCTATTACAATTGTATACCATTTTAACAAAAACGGAAGCACTGAGTATACATTCATCATCCATTCCGAAAAAAAAAAAAAAACAATGGTCAATGTAATATAGTTAATCATCCCTTGTAAATGTATCATGATCATTGTCTTTTAGAACTCTTCCATCTCTTGTAAATGTATCATGATCATTGTCTTTAAGGACTCTTCCTTCAGTTTTTTTTATCTTCATCTTATCCAATCGATACAAACTCTTCTTTATAGGAAACTGCCATTAATATGTCAAGATTTTAGCAAGCAATAAATAAAATCATTAGATAACTGAAATGAGAATTGGTAATTGAATAATTAATATGGACTAGATCTTTGGTTTGAATGTTTTTATCAACTTAAATAGGTATCTTGGACTTTATTATCCTTAAAAAAACTATATATGTTCTTGTTACAACATACAGTTCACTCAAAATTTTCATTTGAATGAGTTTTTAATCCATTATAACTCAAATCAACAAATCGTAATGTATAGCTTATCTTATAATACATATATAATTATAAAGGACATTGGCCAATAAATATATACATAAGACACGTTCATGTTTTCTTGCGTATCACATATCGTAAGATATTGAAAATTATGTCCTTGCATGACTAACGACTCAAAGAAGATATGATCTCTAGAGACAGTCAAGAATGTTGTGCTGGGACACTGACATAAGTGTCATGCTTGGACACGCCATTGGAGACAAATTTTCCAAAATCCAATCAGGAAAACAACTTTAATGTTTATTTCATTTGGATATGTATGCTTTGACTTGTACAAATATGTATTTGTTGCTATTCTATGTAATAATTTTCTTGGTGTGTCATAGTAATCGCTTGGGGCACAAGAACCAAAAAATTCTCTATGGTGTAACACAATATCTCTTCAAACACCGATTTGTATTTTTCATAGAAAAATCTTTGACAAACAATTGAAAAAGATCTATTTTGCATCATATTTAGGCGCCCTTTATTTATTCCAGTAAAATTGAAGTCATTTTATCGATATGAGTAAAAATAAAGGGAGCATATTATCTCTCTCTTCTTCTTTTTTTCCCTTACCATAGATACATCCATTTTTTACCCCTATCAAAAAATAGAGGTGTATGTAATCTAGATGTATAAATATGGATCTTATTCTAAACCATTAATATATACCCTGGCCTGGCTCTCCCTTGGTTAACCCACTTGTAGTTTTGCTTATATTCGTGAATTTATGAGTCAGAACTATACATATCCAAACAAAATAAACAATGTGCAGTCTCTGGATTTTGGATAATTGCCATTTGATACCCTTGTCCTTGCATGACCTCTTCAGCTTGTCTGCAATATTTATATGTATTTGTTGATACTCTTGACCATGTTTATGACTATAACTTCTAAGTCTTTAGTCATGCAAAAAAGTTGTCATGTAAATCAATCATCATTTTTTGACATTCTGCCATTCAATATATCTGCCCAGTTGAAGGACTGAGTAAGCTTGTTGGATAAAATATTAAACAGCCAGTTTATGGATTAGCTTCACAAAAGTGTTGCATTCTTTACCTGGGGTAGCTTCATACTCCTTCCTATGTACGTGGAATTTGTAACTATTTATAAATACATAATATTACAGAAATAATATTGTTTTGATTGAAGGAGTTTGTATATCTATGTATGTATCTATGGGTTCTTTTTAAAACAGTGCTATTAAAATTTTATTTTAGAGAAGTTAATCTCTCATTAAAATATTTACACAAATCAACCCCCCAAAACGAAAAAAGAAAAAACCAAAACAAAACATAAGCACACCTTAGAAACATTTAAAAAAAAAAAAATTAAATAGCACACACAAGTTTATCATAAAGCAAACCTGGTACAGATTGTTTCTTTTCTAATTTGTACATGATTCTGGGATTTGCAGACCTTGTAATCCATCAGTACAACTAAACATTCCCAACAAACACAAAGAAAAAATTCCAATCTATAAATTATGTAATAGACATAAATAAGCATTGTATGTTATGTCACTTAATACATATCTGACACATCATTCTCATACTAAAATTCACACTATCTTTACTACTTCTATTCACCATGGCGCTGTGGAATTCACCATGGTGCTGTGGAATTCACCATGGCGCATTATGTGCACTTCGACTCTACACTAACAATCTCCCTCCTGGTTATACATGTGGCCGAGATCGTGCATGTGTATCCCCTACACCTCAACCCCATTGAGATTGCCCAGCTGCTATCGAAGGTGATCTGAGCTTGTCCTCTACACCTTGACCTCGTTAAGATGACCAGTTGGATAGAAGAATCTAGGCTCTTTTTCTTTATCATGTCCACATGATCGATATGCACAAAGTATACTAGGGTACTTTGAAGAGTATATGTGTTTGACCCTATAAGAGATCCCAATGAATTTACCTTCGTCCATGAGCACTAAATTCGTGTGATGATAGACCCAAAAGATCCTTAATAAAAGAAGCAGAAATCTAGCACACCATGTCATCCACATGGTGTGAGCCTGAACATAAGAAAATAAAACCATGAGAGGGGCATAATGGAAAAGTTGTAAAATCTTGATTGTAGTTGTGACAGGATATCAACTTCTTCAATCGAAGTATGGGTCATACAGCAAATAGGTGGACTAGAAGGGAAAGACAAATAAGTGTAAGATTCAGAGAGAAGGGGGGGAAAGAGGGGGTGCAGGTTGGGGAGGCAGGTGCAGGGGGATTGGTTATGTGCTGAACTAGGGTGAATTAAGATGTTTATGCTCAAAGTAGTCAGTTTTTGAAGTTTAGGACTATATGGTGGGCGTTATCTGGTTATTTTAGACAATGAAAAAAACCTTCTCTTTTCAATAGTTTTTATTAAGAGGTTGATACTAATTTTAAGAGGGTTGATATCATGTCGAAGGTCGGCCGTAAAACTTAGTGAAATCTTTCCTTAAGCATTGCTCCATAACTGATCGAGTATGATGGTAAAAGATTAACTGATGATATGCTTGAAGTAGCCAAATCTTAGTGGTTGGCTAAGCTTGGTTTCTTGGTTGCTCGGAGGCATGTCTTTTTTAGGTAGTTACACTTGTATTATGCTAGTTTTGGATGCATTAGTTTCAAATATTCCAGCCCAAAAAAGAGATTTCAAAACGAAACCTTTCTGGGATGGCACTGTTGGAAAAATTCAAAAGAAAAAGTTTTCTGGATTGGGAAACCATATAATCAATTTTTTCCTGATATATATCCCACGTAGGTCCGGATCCTCTAATTCCAAACTATAGATTCTTTGCTTATAGCCTCATAAACTTTTTTCTAAAAATTGCAAAAGAAAAGACCACTTAATAGGTGCAGTTGTGCTAGATGCCTACATGGCATATCAAAGATATATCATTATAAATATTCTTGGGAGGCATGCCTCTTGTAATAATGTTTTCTTAAAATATTTTTTTTTAATTATAGTGGAAACGTAGACGACTAAAATGAGATAGTAGATTTTTTATAATTACTAGCTTTAAGAATTAACTTGTAATTTGTATTCATATTTCACCAAACTTTTTTTTTGAGTTTAACAGTTGGTAATCCCCCCCGCATTCCATTTTTTGTCATACTTTGCTCTAACTAAATTCAATCTTTGCAGCGCTTAAGTTATTGTGCAAATTCTGGTATCTGTGAGTTTCGTCTTTGGAACTAGCGTGCATGGATAAGCATTTAAAATATTATTCAAGTACAGGGCTTCAGATACTCTAAACAGTAACATTCAAAACATAATTTTATGGTGCCTTTGTTTTTGTGTCCAGTTGTATGCCAGCTCCTTTCTTCTTTTTGCGCTAGCTTGTAGGCGTGTGCGTGCTAACGAGTCCAAACGGATAGCAAGAGTTATGTTGTATATGAAGTTCAAGGTATACAAGTACGTGGGATATGAAATATTAATTAATGATATTGGTATAAATAATTAGGGTATGTCTCTTTACATCGGATTTGACCATTAGAATGTATATGGACTCAAAGTGGGCTTTCCTAAATTGTTGAAAACTTAGCAATAGTATCGTTCATAATTAGATGTTTCAAATTTCTCAAATGTTGGTTGTTATTGACGACCTAGATTAGGTAATGTCCTCTAAATTTCAAGAGCTCATAGGTTCAATCCTTAACATTTAAAGTTATATTTATTTATTCCCATTTTCTATCTCTCGTAGCGAGTGCTATTTACACTGAGGTCTTTCAGCATGAATCGGAGGCCCACATGAGGGGAGCTGTTTAATGCTAAGTATGCTTGTTTACATTGTTAGCCCCACAATTCACCTGTTTAAGCTTTGGGGTAAATTGCTTTCATGATGCAAGCCAACCTTTATATGTTACTTCTTCATACATTAATAAAATGTTCTGTAGCATAAACTGATGTAAGATTTTTCTTACTGTTCCAACAGATGGCTATCTCCATGTGTATTGTGCATCTGATAATTACAGTATCTACTGGCGATAAAGGGAGTTTGTCCATATCGTTGGTTGAGAAGATTACTACAATCTCTAGTAAGGTTAGTGGTTGCATCGATGCAAAGCTGTCTATGCAGTCCAACATGAAACTCTTAAACCTCATTATTTCTCAACAGATTTTGAATTCTCTTAAGTGATGGCAACTTTGACTAATACTGATTATGTTATTTACATCTTTTTATTTTCTATTTTGGTTACTTTCCTGTTCAGTTGAGCCAGCATCCCGCATTTTTGGCCCTTTTAGCAAAATATTCGTCCTATGGTTACAGGTATGCTCCTTTTTTTTGTTAGATGTAAAATGCTTGTAGGTCAATAATCTATTTGGATTACCTACTTTGCCAATTTTTCAAATCTAAAGGTAAGCCACAATTTCAAACTGCGAGTTTCTCAATCAGTACACTCTTAGAATAAGAATGGTTTCCACAATGGATAATGTGAAGAATCTCTAAAATTATTGATGGCTTCACCCAACTATAAGCATTTCTTGGTATTGACACCAAATGCTACTTTGTTTCTTATTGTATAGATGTAACTTCTTTTTATTTTTCTTATGTAGCTGTATTTGTAGTGTGTGCGTCCTGTCTTATGCTAGCTGTTAGTTTGCTGTAATCATTTATAGTTTACTTCTATTTCTGCAGTGAGGGAAAAGCGCTGATCCATCTTGTATTAAATGATCTTCACTACCATATACAAGGAGAGCTAGATGGTCGGCAGATTACTCAGGCTCCTTTTCGGGAGCTCATGCATTTTTTACTTCAGTCAGAAACCTTCCAGTGTAAACTATGCGAGCATGAAGAGGATGGATGGCCACCTATGAATACTGCTAGCATGTTTGACACCACTCAAGTCCGTGCAGAACTTGGATTGGAGTTATGGGAGCACGGTGGTTGGAAGGCATCGATAGAGGTCGCCGAGAGAATGTTGCTACATATGAATGATGCAAACCTTGTTATGTCTCTTTCAGTTTCTAAATATTCTGCTTTGCAATCTTTGCTGGCTATCATATCTATGCAGAATGGAAATGTAAGTTTTTGATTTCCTACTTTTATCTCAGGTTTAAACTCTGGGCCTGGAAATTAATCCCTGTTAGAATCCTTTTCCATTTTTATATGCATCTAATGTCCTCTTTTACAGGCATCAAGAATACTCGACTGTCAGATGTCGAGGTCATCCATGGAACCAAGCATTAGATATGTGTGTGAATGCCTGCAGGCAACAGATGATTCACTATTCTCTGCTTTAAGCCCACCAGAGATCCTACTGAAATTTGTTGCTGCCCAAGCAGAATTATTGCTTGTTCTTTCCAGAATCTTATTTAGGCAGAATTCACATTGGACAAATGGGAAGAAGCACTTGCCGCTTTCTTTGCTTCTAATAAAAACTTCAGGATCAGGCATTAGATTTCTTTCTGATATCAGGCCATCAACTAAATTGCTTAATAGAGGAGTTAAGTATCTTCTTATGCTTCTTCTGACGTCAGTTGAATTTATTTACCTGAATGCATTTGGAAAAAATACATCAGATTTAGAGATCAATCAGTTTGCTGAGGCATCACTCACAAGTATAGCACTTTTACCTATTCTTTGCAAGTATGTTGAGCATTCTGAGTTCTGTGATCTTTCAGTTGCATCAACAGACTTAATGTTGAAGGGTTTTCTTGCTGCTAGTACTTGTTTGCCAATCCTAAAGAGTCATCTTCACTTGCAGCACATTGTACAAAGGATCCAGCAGAAGGATGCTTTATTTTCTATTGAGGTAATTTTGAATTTCCTTTTGACCTTATCACGCACCAAAAGTGGCGCTCAAATGCTTTATAGTGGCGGTGTATTCTCATCACTGAAGGTGTTATTCAATTACTCACTGAATGATTTGGATGCAAGCGATGTTTCAACCCTTATCATTGATGAAAAGGCTGCACAGCTATGGGGACTTTGCTTTGCAATAATCACATCCATGATCCATTCTTTGGGTGATGATCCCTCGTCCACTGACATTCTAGACAGTACCATCTGTTACTTCTTTTATGAAAAAGCTTATGTTTTATCACACTATCTTTCTGTGCCAAGTTTTCCACATGATGATCACAGCAAGAAGAGGACTCGACATCAGGAGACCCGAACATCACTAACAGTTCTCAAACTAACTGAGCAGTCTCTTGCACTTATTTGTGTTCTTGCCGGGCATCAGGCCTCATGGAACAGGGGTATGAAAGAAATGGACTCAGAACTGAGAGAGGCATGTATTCATCTCTTAGCCTTCATAAGCAAGGGAAGACAACGTGTTGGAGATTCACCAAATAAGTCTGCCCCACTTTTTTGCTTACCTATGGTAAAAGAGGAAATGGAACTTAATGAAAAACCATCTTTTGCTAGCAGCAAACAGGGATGGTTCGGGATTTGTGCACTTGACCTTTCATTTAAAACAAAATCTTCTGCTACCTCAAACAAGGAAATGGCACTAGTAACTAAAGATCAGGCTAGTGGATGTGATTTGGTTCACCAGAGTCATTTTTCTGATACAGTAGCCCTACAGATGTATAGAGTTGCTTTTTTTCTTCTGAAATTTCTCTGTTTGAAAGCTAAAGTTGCAGCAGAGAGGGCAGAGGAATTAGAGTTGATAGATCTTGCTTATTTTCCCGAGCTCCCAATGCCTGAGATTCTGCATGGGTTACAGGTAAGACCATTACTGTTTATCATTGGCTGTTTATACTTGAAATGTTCCCAACAAAGGTTATCGTAAATCCTAAATTGTATTAACTGGGCTTCATTTTTCTAGTTTGCTGATTTTGTACTCTGAAAGTTTTCCACTAGAATGAATAATTTAAGCAGGCTGCCTATGCTATTGGGAGAGTTCCAACAATTTCTGAGGGATAACGTGATAATTCATACTGGAAGTATTAAAATTACTTGAAAGGCTCGTCAAAATGTTACGAGTGTAGGAAGTAGATAAGGATGCAGGCTAGATACCTCAAGAGCAAAATTTCTCTGAAGTCTTGCATGGTTTCAAATGAGGGTCTGGTTTAAGTCTCCAGTGCTTTCTCTGTACTAGTATTGCAAATAACATACCATTCTCTGTTGGTGCAGGACCAAGCTATTGCTATCGTCATTGAAGTATGTGAAGCCCACAGATTAAAATCCATGCAGCCTGAAACAGAAAGTTTATGCCTCCTGCTACTACAGATTTTGGAGAAAACATTGTATTTGGAGCTTTGTGTGTCGCAATCATGTGGGATCCGCCCAGTGTTGGGACGCATCGAAGATTTTTCAAAGGAGATGAAAATACTGATGCAAGGTACTTGCTCTTGCTTGCTTACCTGATTTTCTGCTTCCACGCAGCTTTTCTAGATTTTAGATGTCACTTGATCTAATTTGGCTTTCTTACTTTGCACTGTCTCAGTGGTTGAACAGCATTCAAAATTTAAAGCATCTTTGAGATCACTCTGGCAGATTATTTCGCTGGTGTACCCTGGATTTTTTCGAAGTAACGGGCCTTATTTAACGTCATAATGTATGCTATTGAGCTCTTTTTTATTTTCATGTACAGTATGGATATCTTGTTTTCGTCGAGCTGTTGTTTTGTGAATACATATAAATGTAAATGTTGAATTAGGGAGAAACAGACGAGTAGAAAGGTGAATGCATTATATAAGCTGACATGGTTATATTATATAAATACTTTACCACCATCACTATTTGTTGTACTGGCTAGGAGTCAAGCCCTTGATTCCCATTTAAGGGTCTCTCTGGAATTCTTGTTTTGAGTTTTGGCTGGTCGCATGATCTTGTGTGTACATTGATCGTCTCGTAATGACAGAGCAGGACATCCTTGGATATCCCTTGTGTCTTGTTCCACAACTTGCAGGCCAATTGTCAGTATGTGGATATTTTGTCAATTTTCATTTGCCATGTAGATCTCTTATTTTCGGCAGACTTTAGAAATGGTAAACCTATATGTGCTTCTGAACAGTTGGAAAGAAAATTGATGAATTTTTGTCGGTTGGGTAAATGTTTTCATTTTGTGAAGCGATGCATTTTTTTTTTTTTGAGCAAATCCTACCTTTTCTGGGTGTCCTACCCTTTTTATTACTATGTAATTTTTTAATGCATCTCTCAATTGGCGTTGGTATGACTCTGTTTTTTGGTTTTTGTTTCCTGCCACGCACAGCGATCATAGGATCGGGTAGTTATTTCCCAAGATCCTCCAGTATTCCAGTATTTGATTTGCATGAATCAGGGTAAGGGGACGCCTTGCCTGTTGTAAAGGTTGCTTAGTTTCTAGCCTTTCAAAGATTCCATGTTGAGAACTTAATTGCACCAGCGAAATCTCTTTGTTGGGTTTCTTGTTCTTCCGTTCAGACACCTGAAGATATCCATATGCTTTCTGATCTTTACTTGACTTTGTCAATGAGTTTGCAGAGTACCCCAAGAATACCATGCCGCAGGGCACTTGTAGAAAATATGCTCTCGTGCCTCGTCTTTTAGGTCACAAATCAAACATGCAGTGGCCATGACAAAATCCTCTAGTGGCAGCATTTCCTTTCCATGGCACTAATAGCCGCAGCAGTCCCATAAATAAGCTCCTTACCCTCAGGGAACTTCAAAACACAGCCGACTGAGCTTCATCACTGAACCTGCAAAAGACATTGCAAGCTTACTGAACCTGCAAAAGACATTGCAAGCTTACAGTAGACATCCTGACATACACCTTCGATGCACCAGCCTAACAGATCCCTGATCTCACCATATGGTCTCGGAATCAACAGAATCCATTGCTCAAGCACTTCTATAAACCATTGGTAGATTTGTGAGTCATCCATATCGTATTACAGAGTACAGAGGAGTTAAAATATTTGAAGAGAGATTACTTCTGTAAACGTTTGTAAGGTAATTATACAACCCAGGGGGAAAATGCCAAATCAATATTTCACAGGAAAGTAGAGATATGTAACCTATAGAGATTATTGGATACAACCTAGGATGAAATGGTCTGATCAAGCATTTCAGAAAATAAGTGCTCTAAAAATACTAGCAAAATGATAAATTACAAGAAATCTGTGAATTTTGATGTAAAATAAAATACAAGAAATCACTTGATCCACGTTATCATATATTTATGAATCAAGCTAGTCATATACAAAAAGACGACGACGACAACAACAAACAATTTAATTTATGTTTCTCTGTGTTTCATGTAAGCTTGGATCATGTAGTTTCAATTTTGCAGTCTAGTGAGCACATCTGAACTTCATTTTGTCTATTCTCAATTATAATCTCAACCGTTGAAATAACCAAAAAAGGGGTAAATGAAACCATATATCTAACATATACACACTAATATCCAAGATAATGATGAAGTAATGTATGCTTTGAATTGGAGCAAACTGCATGTCCAAGCTTTGATTTATGCTACAATTCAGTCTAGCGCCCAGACCTGGAAGTGCATATAACAGACAAAATTAAATGGCTACATGGTCACATAAAATTGCCAGTCAGCAGAAATTGGAACTAAAAGGGTTTATACCTGGATTTTCCCATCAGCAGTGCCCGAGAAGAGCATTTCTCCATCAGAATCTGATGCCAAGGTTGCAACTTTCGTGCTTCCTCCACTGCCCACCTTGATGGAACCAATTCTTGTCAGCCTCTCTCTTAACCACACTTCTATTACTCCACATCTGGTTCCAGTGAACACGAAATCACTGCTCACTGCTATGCAGTGGATATCAATTCCTGTGGTGAAAGACCCCATGGCGGTTTTTGTCGTCAATGAAAATGCCTGCAATGCAAGTCCAAACAATGAAGTACTCATTATGTGACAGTTACACGAATAATTTTACTCAAAACATTGAAAATAGAGAAGAAACAAAGAAAGACTATCAATTCAGTTATGTTCTAGCAAAGACTGCTTCATTAAGTATTATTCATAAGCCCAATGTTACTTTGTGTGTTTCACTAAAAGCAATAATCCCACAACTTATCAGAGGCTGCGGAATGATAATTAAACAAGACATGCAAATTGACCATGCACGAGAAAGAGATGAAAGATAACCATATTAAGAAACAGATGAAGGGAATCAAAGCTTCGTCTTATTGCAAGCTCATCGTAATTTAAGGCTAGAATGTAAAGAAGCTTGTATGAAGCTTGTCATGAGATAAACGGAGTATAAACACACACCTTGCCAGCCATTCCATCAACAGAGGACCCTCCAGCATAAAGAATGCCATCCTGGATGTGTAGCGCATGGATAATCTGTTTCCCAAGTAGCTTTCTTGTTCCAGAATATAATGTATTTGTTGTGCATTTGGACAAATTCACTTCCTGTATCCACCATTTTTACGACATACTTTAAGGTTTTAAGGGCACAAGAGAGCAGTAATATTTGATCTACTTAGATGATAGAATGCCGAGAAAACAAAGATCAACTTCAACCATCATGCAAATTGTTTCAAGCAGAGTGTGAGAAAGGTCAATTGTGCTATAAAGTATACTGAAATATGTGAACAGAATTGGTAAACCTGAATGCTATAAGAGGTGCATCCGCAGTAAAGGCTTTCTTCATCTGCAGCAAGGCATTTTACATTTTTGCTGAAATTTACATGCTTGGGGTTTCCACTCCCATTATACACCTGCAAAACAGCACTTTAGATTAAAGGTTCTTCTGTGCAAAACAGCACTTTAGATTAAAACATACTCTGTGCTTGGCACATGAAATGGCCTAGGGAGCCCTGACCTTTACACCAGTTCCTTGCGAAGCAAAACACATAAGGTCCATGGTGGTGGTTAAGCACTGCACTGCCTCTTTCACGTCATGGACCTGAACACTAAGAATTTCTTCTGGTCCAATTTCCCAAACCTGCAAAGGGGGAGGAGATACCAGGGAAACACACACACATGCACACATGAGGAGATAACAGGGAGAAGATATCAGGGAAACATGCACGCAAATATCAGGATATATATATATATATATATATATATATATATATATATATATATATATAGAGAGAGAGAGAGAGAGAGAGAGAGAGAGAGAGAGAGAGAGAGAGAGAGTACAAATCAGGCTGAAATGACCAAGCATAATGCATACCCTGTATGCATCATTGCTACCTACTTTCCAGGGCCTCCCAATCGGAGTCAAAGTAGTACAGTCTATTTTTAAGAAATGCTCTGCAGTGTCTTTGTTGGACACTTGTAGCTTCACTTCTATTCCTGTTTAATCGTTATTTCATGACTACTGTTTAGGTGTTTCCATGTATTAGTGTGTCATGCAGTGGGACGTTTGTGTCAGTATGCCTACATTCTTAGTTAGGTTATGACCTAGCTAAGTTTTGATCCCATACAAACGATTTACATGCATCACCCTCCTACCAATATCAAGCTAACAAAAGACTATATGTAACTTTACATGTGTTTTCCATAGGAAACGAAACAAAATGTTGACCTTAAAAAATGCATCTTTGAATGTGGTAAGTTACAGAAATGTGTGCTGGCCAGATGTAAAGGGCCTGCTGTTGTCTATAACACGAATTTAATTGCTCATGCAGAAATATTTCTTGCTTTCCTACCTCCTAGTATAATCATACACCTCAGAAGGGTACCTACTGTAAGTAACATGAGTTCTGCAAACTCCATTCTCTAATCAAGGAGTAAGAAAAAGATTGAGAAGGTTTAAAGCCATTTTTTCATTGTCAAAGAACATATCGTACTGAAGAAGTAACCAAAAAATTTGCAAGGCAGACGATTAACAAAGAATTTGGAGCAGAACAAAAAAGTACATACTCGAATTGTTTTATCATGTGAACCACTATAAAGTTTTTTGCCTGAGGATGGAACGTGAAGGCAAGTGACAGCCTTGGAGTGTTCACGAACTTCTTGAACTAATCTCAAACCCCTCCTTCCTGCATCCCACACCTACATAGAAAACATAAAGCTCGTTAGCATGGTATTCTTCCTCTTGCTAAACAAATGCATCATCTTTCACGTCTAGATATCAAATTATGCATGCAAATGTTTCAATTTTTTTTTTCAAATCATAACTTCAAGCAAGAAGAGAATTGCATATTAATGACTGACAATCTTAGAGAAGGATGATACATGGGCATAATTTAAAACCATGCACCATATGGGTGAGGTGAGCAAATGCACCTTGATAGTTCCATCAGAATGGCTACTAAAAAGCCGGCCTTTTGAATGAACCATGGATAAGACCTCCCCATTGGAAGTACAGTCCATGTCAGGCAACTCAGTACAAGACCAGAACTCTGTCTGAAACATAGAAGACTTAGCAACAGAAGATAAGTCCTCGCAACAAGAATTTTCAGGTCTGTTTCATTACACTCACAGCATCAACAGATGGCAAGTTCATTATTGCTTTCAGTGTATCTGCAACTACTAATGAACACTTTTTTAGCTTCCTCAAGGGCTTGTAAATGCCCTTTGCATACGTCCCAAGTTCTCTAAGTGCATCTGCAATCTTGTAAAGAAAGTAATTTAACTGCACAGTTAAGAAACGGGACCCTGTGGAAAAACACATGCAGCATGGTACTCACCTGGGTCACTAATGAAGCTTTTCAAAGCCAAGGCTGCCAGAATCTTCTCCTCAAGGTTCCTAGATGAATAAATAACCTCAATAAATTGATCAAGCAAGCATCGGCTAGCAATCACTCTCACTCCAGTCTCAGGGAGACTGCTAAGCATATGCATGAGCCAGGTAGCAGTAACAAGGCATGACTTTGCCATCTCCATTGTCTTGCTCCTCAAACATTCTTCTAAAGCTTTGAATATTGCTCCATTATCATGATTACAAAGAACAAATGCTACCCTTCTCTCCCATTTGGTCGTAGCTTGCTCTTCCTCTTCCTACAAATAAATGTCACTGAATGGTGATATTTGAATTTTAAAAAAGAAAAAATAAAAGGCATTTACTGAGCTGACAGCACATACACATTATTCTCAAATAAAAATGAAAAAAAAAAGCCATAAATGAAGAAACAGTGCAAAGGAGATCAAACCATTGTCTCCTCTGGCACATAATCTCCTCCTCGGGCTTTCTCCTCTTTAACTACTGTGTTGTATAGCTGATCAACCCCTGCAATCTTGAGCAACCATGCTTCAGTCATAGGGTCCCCCAAGGGACTTAACCTCCCAGAAAGAGAACATAGTGTTTCTAGAGCTATTATCTGACAAACAGGAAAATCTTTTCTTTTAAGGGCTTCAATAATAGCATCTATAGCTTCTTCCCTGTAAATGCTCATCTTTCGAGGTTCAACCTACATTATATATATATATATATATATATATATATATATATATATATATATATATATATATATATATATATATATATATATATATATATATTTTAAATTAGTTATGACTAGATTATGAGGTTAGATTTGCTAAATAACTAATTTGGAACTTATGATAACAAACCAAGAGATCAAGCTGAAGGAGAAGACTAGCAACTGCAGGTTGCTTCTCCATGGGGGCCATCTGGAGGTAGACCAGCAAACTATGCATAGTACTAAATGCTCCCTCATCTTTAATCATCTGTAAAACTTGATTGCAGAATGTTCTCCTGAAGCAACATACGTAAAAAAGAAGATTAATGCTAAAAAAAATCACAAAGTAATCGAGATATAAAAGGCTCACCTGTTCAAACAAACAAGCTCTGAGATAAAATCAATGCATATGCTCCTTGTGCTGTCATCTCCAGAATGAAATAATTCAAGCACAGGGAGCAGCTCGGCTTTTTTTGCTATCAGTTTTCTGCATCTCTTATCTGAACGCATGCAATGTAGAAGTATAGACACTATGGAAAGTCTTCCTTCCATTTTATTCAGGCACTTTACTAGAGCAGGAAGCCCACTAGCTGAAATAATACTTAAAGCATTGATGGAACGGCTACTTTCATCTCCTCCAGCTAGGATCTGCTCGAGTATAGCGATTGCTGCATCCTTGGGTTCCATTGCCAACTGGAAATCATCCATCTCTTCCCCTTTCTTCACGATCAGTCGTACCAAAGAAGGCACAAGATTTTCCCTTGAAAGCTGGCTGAATGTAGGTCGTAGTAGGTACATAAGAACAACAGCCTCAGCCAAGCCATTTATCAGCAGAGCTGCTAGACAATCAAAATCTGAGTCTACACGTGTAAGCGTTTCACTTACACTCTCATCTGCAATTATAAGTTCTGATAGAACATAAATAGATGTTCTCAGGACCTCACTGTCGACAGAAGCTGATAGTACTTCAACAAATCCATTCAATATTATTTGTTTGGATAAATACACACAAATTCCTGGGTCAGACTTTACGTTCTTCCATATCCTTGCTATTGCCATAACAGCTGCTTCACATTCTTGCAAATCTTCTGATGTGCATAAGCACGAAGTATATGGCTTCAATTCATTCAAAATTGTTTCGCTAGCAGCTTGAGATATGACACTAGTTGGAGAACTAGAGGCTGACGTTCTTGTAAACCTTTTGCTCCTCCTCTCGCTTTTGATAGAACTGATTCTATTTTGTGGAGAACTTACGGAGGTGGTTGAGTCTAATGGATACTCTCTGGAAGAAATAGGACTGAGGGAAGCACTTGGGGTGTCAGGATATGAAAATTCTTGTGCACGCTCTGCATTTTGTTCCGTCCATGATGTAATTAAACGCTTCAATACATAGTTGGTTTGGGGAAGCCCAGTCGAAGAGAGAAGCTGGCGAGTAATAGGACATGTCGTGTTTCCTCGCTTTAGCCACTCTTCAATTGCTCTTCTCTCAAATGTTTGACCAGTCTCCAGAGTAACTGGATCCTTAAAGAGTTGTCCTGTGATAGGGCAGACAAAATCTTTTGGCGGTCTGGTTTTAATTGATGTTTCTGATAAAGGAAGAGAAATGCTACTACGGCTTACTTCATCTTCACCTTCAGAATAAAAACTGCAAACACAAAAATAAAAAATAAAAAATAAATAAAAGTTGTAGTATATAATATCCCTTAACTGTAACTGCAATTTTCCAACCTTAAAATATTTTTTTTTTTAAAAAAAGAAAGAAACTGTAACTGCTGCAATGCTGAAATGTTATTAGTATTACCTAGAAGCTGATACATGATCATTTATAGTTGTGTAAGTCTGCTTGAAGCTATTCCTGCGAGTTTTCCGTGCTTCCTATGTGGGAAACAATAAACAAAGCATAATGCGTCTCTCAGGTTCATAAGCATTGTTTAAAACACCTGGAAAATCAAATTTACTTAAGAAGGGAAAAAAGGGGCTCAGTTACCAATTCATTTTCAGAACCAACTAAGGGAGCACCATGAAGTGGTGAAGAAGATAGTAAAGGTGCAGCATGACTAGAGATAAGACGCATGAGTGGCTCATGTTCCTTTGACATGTTCGGAGAAGAAACCTTGGAAATTCTTTCAGGGCTATCCTCAGTAAAGAATAGAGGACTTGTAAATCGATTAGATAAAAGCCGGAGCAGTTGTTCAGATTCTTGCTTAAAAGCAACTGGTTTTGGGGATAAAACCTTTGGAGGTGTTCTTGGAGAGTCCACTGGACAGTAACCATCACGAGAAGCAGGATTAATTTTCCTTCTTGACGATGTGTTTAAACCTACCACATTGCCAGCTACAATCTCTGAATCTTCAACATCAGCCCCATCGGCATCAGTCTCATCTGCATTTTCCTCATGCAGGGCCTCCTAACAAGCAGTAATCAAAATTCCACTATGTATACATAAGCCCCAAAATTAACACCAATAACAATTATGATTCTAGAAAGAATAATTACCAAGATTGGCTTCTTTGACTCTTTAGGCTCTTGTGCAGGGTTTGAAGTTGTGGTCAATCTGATTGGCAACACAAACCAGAACTTAGAAAACTAATGAATGGGTAACATCCCAATCTTCAAAATAGGCAACAGATAACTCTAATAAGAAGAAACAGGATAAGAGCTTCAACATCTTAGTTTGAAACAGGCAACATGGTTACTGT